>JAJOZX010010311.1:0-136928 GCA_023014485.1 Bathynomus jamesi | reverse complement strand
AAGGAAGAGGCCGGAGTTCGGCGCCTGAGCGTGTTCGCCGTGAAGTTCTGCACAAAGGCGTGGACGGAGGCCCCGAACGCGGCGAAGGCCCCCCTGAGAGATCTCTGGCTCCTCCCGGCTCTGGAAAAATACGAAGACAAGGAGGTGGCGAAAGCAGCCAAGTCGAAATTCGCCAACCACCTGTGGTACTTGTCCGAGGAGTTGGTGGCCCTGGCTCTCTTCGACGACGATGTTCCTCCGGAAACGAAGAAGGCGATGACTGCTGCGATGTTGGAGGAGCCAACGGAGGAGGACGACCCGCCCAAGAAGGAGGAGAAGAAGGAGGAGGCCCAGCTGCATTACATGCTCCTGGGTGTTGCAGAGCACCGGAAGAAATTCCCGGACGCTCGGAAGGCCACGCTGCGAACCGGGCGACAATGAGTGGCGTCAGCACCCATGAGACCCCCGCCCCTGAGCGGCTAATACCCTTAAATGGGGGGGACCCGGAGGCTGGTATACCCTATAAACTTCAACCTTCATGAGCACAGGGTAAATATTATTTCTCAATGAAATTTTAACCACAGTGTTTTTATGGGTAACCTCACAGATTGAGGCCCTGGGAGCTGAATAATTCCAACTTTCGATTTTGAGGACCACCCTAATATATATATATATATATATATATATATATAGAGAGAGAGAGAGAGAGAGTTAATATGTTCCAAAGGTATATATATGTATACAGCGAGAGTAAAAAACTGAAGACGACACACACACACACACACAAAAAAAAAATCAGGGAACCCTGAGTTCATTCCCATCATGAAACGGACATGTTATGTGCCTTGAAAAGTGGACGCTCAATTCTGCCAGTTGAGGTTTAAGTTTTGGTTTTTGGCTAAAAATATAATAGTTACCCCCTTTTCTTTGATGTTTTCAATCTGACGTGAAGCGAGTCTTTTGCTTATACTGAGGTTCTAAATGTAGCTGGGCTAGGCTGCTTTAAACCCTAGATCCTGCCCCAAAGCTGGATCCTATCTGCTTTGCAGCTAGCTGGTGAGGGAAGCTATATTTTTGGGACCTCTCTGCGAGTGACCCGTTGCTCACGTCGGGCTAACATCATGGAAAAGAAAAAACTAGTATTTGTCATTTACCAGTACTTATTCGACTATAGTGGATTTAATTTTCCTAGAAGAGTTCCTTGTTCCATGCACGGTCTGTGTGTATCATATATATATATATAATATATATACATATATATATATATATATACTATATATATGTAAGATCGACTAAGTCCTTTTCATCGCGTAGTTAAAACGAATACATTCATTTTCACTGTCAGTTCAATTGTTTAAGGTTCAAAATGAGTGTCAATCGCGGCGCAAGAGAGCAATTCCCTCCACCAAACGGTCATGTGGTGTGGCGGAGAGAGTAAGATTGCAGCTCGCTCCTCCAACAAGCCAGGCCTAGGACGTAGCCACCAGCTTGACCCCGTGTGAAGAGAGGCCGAGCAGAGGGGGATACTAACAAATGGTCAGAAGACAACAATAAGGGATTTATCACCGAAAAATTTCAACTCTTGAGATATGATAAAAATGAAGAAATTAAACAGATTGCATATTAGGACAGATGAGCCGGGTGTGCATGGCTATGTGCGGTGGAGAGCACAAGAGAGCGGCTCACTCCTCCACCAAGCCAGTCCTAGTCCTAGAAGCAGGGACCATCAGATTGACCCTCGTGTGAAGAGAGAACGACGCGCGGAAAACGCATCGTTGTACACACACATTTTATTCATGCAGTTATCCGTGATTCACGGTCATCAATTGAGTTAACATGACCTAATTGTTACCATCATGCATTTATCCGTGATCGTGACACGGAGTGAACCGCGACTTGGAGGTGTTTACATTCGCGGTCCCTCCGCCATGCCACACAATGCGCATCAGTCAGTGTCTCAGCGCGGCCGCTGAGAGAGACTGACCAAAACTGACCAAACCTCAAACTAAACCCAATATCCATCCAAACAACGCTGGACAATAGGAAAGGCCAGAATGTAGTGTTTCCAAACTAAAGACCTGACAAGGGAACCTCCCCAACACTGAAGGAAATTAGCTTGGTGTAGGGGGTCAAGACTTTAACCACCCTCCTAAGGACCTCAGAAAAGTTACAGGGAATCAAAGTTGAAGTCTTCAAGAGGAGACTAGATGCCAGGCATAGGACAGTACAGATGAACCGGAGTACCTGGTTACGTGCGGCGGAGAGAGCAGCTCGCTCTCCAACAAGCCAGGCATAGAGACGGGGTCAACAGCTCGACCTCTTGTGAAGAGACCGAGCAGAGTGGGACACTAACAAATAGTCAGAAGGAGCAATAAGGCATTTAACACGAGAAATTTCAACTCTTGAGATATGGTAGAAATGAAGAAATTAAACTGACTGCATATTAGGTCAGATGGCTGGGTGTACATTTGTTAGTGTCCCCCTCTGCTCGGCCTCTCTTCACACGGAGGTCAAGCTGGTGGCTACGTCTCTAGGCCTGGCTTGTTGGAGGAGCGAGCTGCAATCTTACGCTCTCCGCACATAGGACCGTTTGGTGGAGGGAATTGCTCCTTGCACACGTTTGGCACTCAATTTGAACCTTAAACAATGAGACTGAACAGGTGAAAATGAATGTATCGTTTAACTGCGCGATGAAAAGGACTTAGTAGATCTTATATATATATATATATATATATATTATATATTATATATATATATATATATCGAAGCATTTCATATTCTTTATTGTTCGATAGATCCCAATCTACGTTTTTAAATGTTTTCGACAATACGCAGAATTAGACGGCGTGTGAATAAAAATGTGTTTAGTTCGTGGAAATGAATGTCTGGTTGGGGTGGTAGATAATGGATACCCTAGATATCCTGGTGGTTAAGATGCTGGGTGTTGATAGTAGGCTGAGAGGGTCGAGTCCGGACGATGACATTGTAATTTCAGCCCCGCCCGTGCTGTTGCGTAGTTCGGATTCAACGTTAAAATGTTAGGTCTAAGTGGAGTGACAAGCTTGACCTTCGTCGGAATGAACAATTCGGGGAGATGGGGGGGATGCTAATCAAAGGTTGCCGAAAGTAGAACTTTTTTAATGCATGAAGGGATGGGTTTGGGGTAATGATGTAGTAGGTTTTAGATGTGCATGGTTTTCTTATGAAGTTTAACAATGATAAATTTCAACTGTTCGGTAAGGAAAAGGGAGGATCTAAAATTCCATGGAATAGAAAAGAAGATCCCCGATGACCGGGTGTATCTGTGAGATGGAGAGTAAAAGATGTCAACTCACTACTTTACCAGGCCAAATCGAGAGAAGGGGGGATAAGCTGGCCTTCGTGAAATCACTGCACGTAATAATAATAATAATAATAAAATAATAATAATACAAGTGTTAGGACAATTGTATGCATCATTTGGGTTGAGCTCTGCGTCTAACCGATGTACTGATGCATGCACTTTAAGTTGATTTCTGATAAGTATCATTTTTAACAGTGATTTCAAATCGCTAATGTGTGTGTGTGTGTGTGTGTGTGTGTGTGTGTGCTGATCGATGTTTATGAAGCTGAAAACGTGAATTGATGTTATTTTTAGATTTTTTAAGGTAGATCATATATTCCGTTTATAGTGATTTAATAGGTTGAAAAAATAAATATAATCTCATAGAACATTTATATTGTTCATTGTGATTTAGTATTCTAAAACCAAAGAATGGTTGTAAAGAGAGACAGTGCAGACATCATGGGTCTCACGTAAAGTAACGTGGATGCGAAGACAATTAATGTAAATGTACTTACTCTGTTTTCTATAAAAATTGACAGTTAATTAACTTTTGAATTGGCGGGGTTTTCTTTATAAAAGTGTATAGAAAGGATTGCTGAATGTTTTATTCTATACGTTTTTAGTATATCTACTGCGTATTTAAATCTGTTTTCATATGGGAAAATTAATATATAGATTTCTCAAATCAAAAGAATGAATATTAGGATGTATGAAAAAAATGTACGAAAAACGAGACCCGCATCGTGTCCGTGCTCGAACCCCGGCGCTTGCAGTCGGCGCACGTTTAAACGAGCATCCTTTCGCATGTTGGAATATTATGCAGTGTAGAGAGCCCTGTGTATTTCTTTTATTATTAGAAGCCTAGCACACCAGCTTCCGCACAATTGGATGGTAGATAAAATGGGTATCTGGGTGACCTAATGGTTAAGATGCTGTGGTGCTGGATTCCCGTTAAACCATAGATCTAGGGTGGGATGAAAAGCTAGACCTTCGTCAGAATTAACAATTCGTGTAGGTTCCGGAATCTCTGTTAAACTGTAGGTCTAGGGGGGATGAAGACCTTGACCTTCGACGGAATGAACAATTCGGGTATTTTTGTCTGACGTGGAATAAAAAGAAATGTTGTTTTGAAAGTATTTTGTACAAGAGATGTATGAGAAAATACTGGGTGCCTGATTCCCCGTTAAACCATAGGTCTAGGGCGGGGTGAAAAGTTTGACCTTCGTCAGAATGAACAATTCGGGTAGGTCCAGATTCTCCGTTAAATTTAGGTCTAGGGTGGGGTGAAAAGTTTGACCTTCGTTAGAATGAACAATTTGGGTAGGTCCGGGTTTGTATATTATTATTTTTTTGATTATATATATATTCCTTGTTCGTAATTCTTGTGCTATTATTATTTTTGATTGCATATATTCCTTCGCTTGTATAGGATTGTATATTTATTTTCAATATATTTCGTGAAATTGGATCCAATAATTCGTCTAGATAAACAGAATATGATGGTGATTTATTTAATTCTTTTGGATGTGTGTATAAAACGTTATTATTATTATTTAATTATACCAAATGGCTGGTTAGTCCTTCTAAGTCAACTGGCGGGTTAAACCAACTTGCGGTTTAAGCCAACTGAGGGATTATGCCATTCCAATAATTCGTCTAAATAGAGTGATGTGATGGTGTTTCATTTAATTCTTTTGTTTGTATATATAAAACGTTATTATTATTTAATTATACCAAATGGCTGGTTAGGCCTTCTAAGTCAATGGTGGGTTAAGCCAACTGGCGGATTAAACGAACTGACGGATTGTGCCAACTGGCGGAAAGCCAACTGTTAAGAATATATCCTTTAATTAAATAAATAGCGCAATCTGGCAACTCAACCAGTTAAGCCAACTGGCTGATTAGAATTTTATAAGACAGCGGGCGCTCGGATGAACTCTCAATATGCGCTTGGCTCCTGCAGGGCGAACACCCTTCTCTCCTTCTCCTTTCTATCCCTCTCTTAGGTTAGGTATATCCCTTTGGCGGGTGAGGCCGTCCCAGCTTCTCCAAAGACCCTCCTCCTTTCTCTCCCTCTCTTAGGTTAGGTATACCCCTTTGGGGTTGAGGCCGTCCCAGCTTCTCCCCCAAGGAGGTTCGGGTGACTGCAGGAGTTCCGCTTCATTGCAACTTCAGGATAACCCCTCCCTCTTGTTGCATAACCTCTTACAACATTCCCCCTCCTTTGCAACAATGATCGACATTTGCAATTGCATTGTATTCTCTCCTTTTGCGGTTATACTGCTCATCCTTGTTCTACACATTGGCGAAGCATTTCAACGTTGTCAATGGGTGTCACGTAAACGATGGATTTCAGATGATCCCACAGGTAAAAATCGAGTGGATTCAGGTCCGGAGAGCGAGCAGGCCACGCAGTGGGTCCTCCACGGCCTATACCTTTATCAGGGAAATGGTCATCCAAATAGTCTCTGGCTGCTCGACTAAAATGAGGCCGAGCCCAGTCATGCATGAGCCACATACGACGTCGGACACCAAGAGGAACTTCATCTAGTAAATCGCTTAAATCATTCCTTAAAAAATTGGAATAGGATTCTCCTGTTAATCTTCCAGGCAAAAAAAAGGACCGATTAAGTTGTCGGGAATAAGTCCTGCCCATACATTGATACTAATTGTTGCTAGTGCCTTGACTGGATGAAGGCATGCGGATTCTCTTCGGCCCAGTGATGAGTGTTGTGAAAATTAATCACGCCATTTCTTGTGAAGGCAGTCTCATCAAAAAACAACACGGAGGATAGAAAAAAGAGGCTCGCGAGCACACTCTTGAAGGAACCAAGTACAAAAAGCCTCTCGTGGTGGGAAATCAGCTTCAGTAAGGCCTTGTACTCTCTGAATGTGATATGGGTAAAGCTGTTGTTTCCGTAAAATTCTCCACACAGTTGTGTATCTTATACCCTCTGCTGCTGCTATCCTTCGGGTGCTGACACCAGATGTTCCTCCACGCGATTCAGGACCCGCTCCTCCAACTCAACAGTTCTGGCGCTGATTGGTCTACCACCATCTGAAACTCGCTTGTTGAATGATACTGTATCACCAAGACGCTCGTCTATTCTCTGAAAGGTCTTCTTATCTGGCAGACGGGGATTCGGAAACCTTTCCGCTGCGGCCGCATTACAGTCGGCAAGTCCATACATGAGATGCATGTCTGCCATTTCTCTGTTTGAATAAGCCTCCATTCTCACTTCAAATGCACACTATCACTGAATAGCACAAAAACTTTTAGGTTTTTCTTTTTCACTAGACTGCACTTATTCACGGTAAGAAGTTACGAATACGAACTGTGAAACACTGCGATGCACCTCTGACTGACTGATGGCTCTACACTCAACGATATTGAAACATATCATAGAGTGTACGAAACATTACAATCGGCAAGGCCATACATGAAATAAGTCTCGTACACACACACAAACATTATCGACAAGCAGTGTTTATAAACAGTTTGCGGAAAGATTTGCTGGAACACAAAACGGGCTGCAACGCGGAAACAAATCGATTTTGGGCATATGTTTATATACACTTTTTTCATTGTTTTCGAGTCCTGAATCCATCCTGAAAGTGTATTCCACATCTTATGAAACACCCTGTATATGGAAGGATGATGATGATGATGTCTGTCTATCTATTTTAAGTTCATTTATACACGCCTAAACGGCTACGGTAATCCGCACCAAATTTGGTATACACATCAAGGGAGAACCAGGGAAGGTTTCAGTAACACACCCACCCCTTCCACTTGTCCCGAAGGCTGTGTTTCGGTAGGCTTTAGCAACGCAAGGCGCAGCGGGTGTTGTATATATATATATATATATATATATATATAATATATATATATATATATATAATATATATATATATATGGAGAGAGAGAGAGAGAGAGTTACTGTCCACAAGTAATTTGTAACTTTTTAAGTTACCGTTACTCTAATTTTATATTTAAAATAAACGTTGAATATAACATACTTTTTTGGATCACCTGAAGATCAGGGCCCCCAGCTTTCTTTAGTTAGCTTTGTAAGGCTAACTAACGAAAATATCACGACCTAACCTAACCAATCGTCAAGGGTGTACAATTGACCTAACGATTGGTTAGGTTATGTCGTGATATTTTAGTTAGTTAGCCTTATAAGGCTAACTGGAGAAGACTGTGGGCCTTGATCTTCGGGTGATCCCTTTTTTTGAGCTTGAAAGTGTGACACTGCCTCATGAGAGTAAACAGCCAATGATGAAAATGGTGCGCTTGTCAGGTATGCCTATGTAGGTTACGCTCATCTGCAATTAGTTTCCCGGAGATCGGCGAAGTTAAGCGACATTGGGTCTGGGTTGTAGTTGGTTGGGAGACCGTTCTCCGCGCCCAGATTATGTAGCGACCCGTGGTTCGGATCCCACGGAATACTGTAGGTCCCCTCCGTCATATGACCTTAGATGTTGCGAAGGAAGTTAAACAACCTCAATAAAAAAATGCAATTAGTTTAGCTTTCGCGGGTAGGCTTCATGCAGCCTTCTTCGATTCGTTATAAAGTAGTTAAAACATAAGTCAGTCTTAACTGTGTTTGTTGTGTCAAAGCTGTCATTCATCAAAATATAGCGAAAATTAACTAAACTGTAGTCAGATTTTAAATTTTTCTTCCTGCTAGTAAACATGGTTCGAGGTATGTAAGGGTTGAATTTTCGAATATCAAGAGAGTGAATAAACATGTCATCAGTGATGACAGCTCAAGAAGTTTAATACGAGACTCCCTTAGACTAGAAAATTCCAAAACATTAATCTTAGATTAGAATTCAAGGCTGCCGCTATTCCTGCATACGTATATGACGTCACAATTCTGCACGTTTTCTCTGGTTATTGTAATTTTTAGAAAATGTGGTATAGGTAGTGATGTGAGGCGAGAATATTCTCCAGAGAATATTCTGAGAATATTCTCCAAAATATTATTTGCCGAGAATATTCGAGAATTTTCTTTTTTCTTAGTTTTAAAACATTTTTAGATTGTTTTGCAGCTTTTTAGAGAATTCTAGAATATTTCAGGCCCTTATGGAACTTTCTAGAATGTGTGAGAATATTCTAGACGACTCCAGAACATTCTAGAATACTCCGGAATTGGGAGAAAATAGTATATAAAGGATGGCAAATTGTTTCCTTGGTTAGTTGTGGTTGTGTATAGCAAGAGCAAGTATCTACATGTGATTTCCTTGTGAATTGTGATTGTGATAATTGTCTTGAGTTTTTTATGGTAGGTAGTTCTTTTCGAAGTATTTCTTTTTTTGGCATTTTGGATAATATGCATTTTATTATGTGCACGCACTCTCGAGAAATTCACTGTCACTAACATTTACATAATATTTAGTTATAACACCATACAAAATTTCATGATGGGAAATTTTGTATTAAAGTTATGTACGATTTTTTTCAATGATTTTGGTTCAATTTTTAATAATTTTGCATGTGACGTCATAATAAATTGGTGTCTAAAACATTGTGAACATTTTGAAAATAATCAAATAAAAAAATCTTGATTTTTTCATAAAAAAGCTATTATACTGACAAACTGAAATTGAACACTTAACTATTACAAGGGACATTTTTATTTGTTTCTAAAGTGTTTTGTCTAATATATTTTATTAATTTCTATATAATTTTGAAAAAAACTAAAAAAAATCGAAAAAATCAATTGATTTAGTCAGGTGATTAAATCATTTCGATTTAATCACTGCCATCCCTGGTAAATACTGTACTTTGAATTGAAGTAGTCTTTATACAATGATTCAATAAATTTTTTGCATTAGTTAATTTATTTATTTCTTCATGAGTGAATGCAATTGAAAATGTTGCAAGAATGCAAACCACCACCCCCTCTGTTGCAAGAGTGCCACCCCCATTTGTTGCAAACCCCCACCCCCCTTGGTGCAAGGCACCCTCACCCCCCCTTTGTTGCAAAGGGGTGACCTTTGGGGGAGAAGGTGGGACGGCCTCACCCCCCAAAGGGGCATACCTAACCTAAGGAAGAGGGGGGACCTCTTTGGGGGAGAAGTTGGGACGGCCGCCACTCTTATAGGGCCCCTAATCAGCCAGTTGGCTTACAAGGCTGAGTTGCCAGTTTGCGCCATGTATTTAATTATTCCATATATTAATCAGCCAGTTGGCTTAGAAGGCTGAGTTACCAGTTTGTGCCATGTATTTAATTATTCCATATATTCTGTCTTAATCAGTCAGAGCCAGCGGGCGCCACAGCCAGTTGGCCTAGAAGGCTGAGTTGCCAGATTCGTTATTTATTTATTTAAAGTATATATTAATCAGCCAGGTGGATTAGAAGGCTGAGTTGCCAGATTGCGCTATGTATTTAGTTAATCCTTATATTCTTCTGTCATTTGGCTTAGAAAGTTGAGTTGTCAGATTGCGCTATTTATTTATTTAAAACATATATTTCTCTGTCAGTTGGCTTAGAAGACCGATTTTACAAGTAGCAATTAATTAATTATTCTGAAATCCGCTTTAGAAACCAAACAAATGATATAATTGTGTACAAACAAAAGGGAATAAATAAAACACCAATACATCGTTCTGATTATTTTAGCCGAATTAATGGATATACAATGGGACATATATATGGTCAAATAATAGCATCATGAATGGGATATATATATATATATATATATATATATATATATAATCATAAAACGGGGCATTATCAAAATATTAGTACAGGAAAAATATATATGGAGTTATATTAAATATATAATATACAAAACATAGTATTAACAAAATATTAGTAGAGGAAAATATATAGTTATATTAATTATATTGAAAATATACGAAACGTATAATCATATTAGTACAGGAAAAATATACATATTATTAAATATTTTGAAAATATACAAAACATAGTATGATCAATATATTAGTACAGGAAAAATATACATATATATTAAACTATATTCAAAATATACTAAACGTATAATCATATTAGTACCGTACAGGAAAAAAATATACAAAACGTATAATCATATTATTACAGGAAAAATATATATTGTCTTTACGTTCTACGGTGCAAAACGCTAAACTCGCGTTTGATAGTCTATATCAACATTGCCATTACTTTGTACGCTGTGGTAAAACCGTCCAAGCATCACTTCACCGTTTAACTGATACGGTGGTCTATACTCAATATAAATGGCTTTCATATCGTTCAATACTATTTTGTGCCCACTTTACACTCGGCGGGAAAGTTATCTTTAAGCACGGCTAGAACACAAAAGCACGCACAAAAATGTCATCGTTAACCACAACATTAAATACAAGTTTATAATCATGCCTTTCCAATCGGGGATTTTTTGTTAACGCCCCGAACTTTTCAATCGTGAACTCTTCTTCACTCAGCATAGCGGCATTGGAAATAATCTTCCAAATCGTAACGACACCTATCCACTATATAGAGGTACAACTCTTCAGGGTGAACAGTGTAGGCGAGCTCAGCTCTGTACCTCTCAAGTGCTTTGTACCAAAGCTCAGGATGTTTCGAAGAATCTAAACCTTTTAAATATGCATCCAGATCTAGTCCGTTCTCTCCCCTGTTCATTCCTACATTCAACAAATCCGTCGAGCAGGGCGGTGTATGCTTGTTCAAGAACCGTGTCAAAATAAATCATGTCTGTAACACGCGCATCTAATATAGGCTTCAGCTTACGGAATCCAACGATCTGAAACGTTCTATCGATGATGAAACGGTTTCGTGTAGGAACAAGAACGTCATTATCAGCTGTGTTCTTTCACATCAGTCGTATATCAATGCATGGTTGTTCGTTATTTACACTCAATGTACAAACAATGGTATATGAGGAGGCGTCGCTAATCACATCTCTTGTACCTACGTCAGCCGGCATTTTATTTTGGTTCTCAGCCCACCTCTCAACTACCACAAAGATTTTATGCATATCCTCAACACTTAAATAAATAACGTTACGTTTGCTTGCATGCCTGCAGATCGTTTCAAGCACACAGTTAATGGTGCCGGTTTCTCGCCTGAACAAGCGCAATGACTTCGTCACAGAAACGTCGTACGAAGCGTTCAGAATGCTTCTCAAAGGGAGTTCCATCGTATTCGCACGTTCACACGGTTCAAGCTCTGAGATGACTGACACAACCACTCGGTGCAAGCTCTGAGATGACTATGAGCCATAGGAGGCAGGCAGGCAGGATCGACTCGACGGACGGGGTGAGTCACCCTGATGAAACGTGAATGGATTTGTTCGAACTCGTATGCTCCGTGAGGTACACCGGTGGGCGGCACGGGAGGAGTGAGTCACACCATAATCTAATGAAACGTGTACGGCGCTGATTCAACATGAATCGTTGTAGCCCATTATATTGGGCAGGTGTCTTCAGAAATTTTCCTATACAAGAATTAATTTCGGTTTTAGTGCTTTATCACTCCCACTCCCCCGAATACGCACCAGACATTTTTGCAAAGGGGGATTTTCATGAATTAAACACATTTTATAACGTTTTTAAATGTTTTATCACTCCTAAACATCTTCACAAACCGGTGCGCTATTAGAGAGAAACATATGTTCATATTTATCCTTTTTGTTTAACAGGCGATACTCATCTCTAAAATCTGTTAAAAACTCACACAACCCATTAGCCACACTACAAACCTCATCATGATATATACAGTATTAATGTAGTGGTAAAAACAATTAAGATTGTTCATGATGACAAGATTTATATTTTCAGCCGTAGGGTACGAGTAATCGGTATGGTGTAACATGATGTAATACCGCTTATCACACCACTCATCCACGAGACTCGCTACCCATAACTGTTGTTTATCTTCTGAGCGTGATGCTTCTTCTATCACGCTGTATATGTGAACCTTTATAAAGCTTAGTTCTATAACATACTTCAGTACATCGTCTGTACTGCGAAATCCTACAACCCCTCACCAGAATATCCGTAGAGTAATTGAATAGCCTGATCCTTCGCACGATTCAATGCAGCCTTAAAAGAGGCAAAGGAGGCGGGAATAGGGAGTTTTTCAGTATCCACTACATCTACGCACTTAGCAGAATACCACTTCATAAATGTTGAACGCGCGATATTAAAGGTAGCCATTACTATTTTCTTCTATGCGAGAAAATACACGTCTGAGCTCAAGGGTATACAGAGGTCAACTGAGTACGGAAGGGTAGATGCCACCTCAGGTTGCGGCATGATTCACGTCGCCGGTCTCACATTCGGCGGAGCTTAGTTTTTACTGTACACACGCACGCACGCAAAGTGAAACGCTAGTTGAAACACGATTTATTTAATAAACGAAATATTCAGGGTATGTATATATATATTTACAAATACGTGTAATAATTAAGTTAGCAATAGACATATCAAAGATTATGGTATCCAAAGGGCACGGTGTCATAGGTACCAGGCACCTGGTAGCGTTTCCTGTAGGTGTTACGGCACACCTTTGTACCCCTAAGTTCCTTCACGCCCCCCCCAGCTTCTGCGCCCGAAAATTGTGGGTGCCTGCAGTCAGTTGGGACGGGCGGTTACCCTCATCATCTTCAAAGCACACTAACTCCTTCAGCGAATCAAAGTTAACGACCCGCCGATTCGCATGGTTAAGCGTGATACCCTAAGCCTTCACGATATACTTCGTATCATCCCCTATCCTCACCCGTACCCCATAGGTTTTTCGTCCTGTTGACACAAACGAGTCGGCGTATGCGTTGTCCCCATACTCATCCTTGATCTCGTCAGTTAGCTCACCGAGGAATTCCCCAATATCGGGCATGTATTCACCCCTCCTCGCTGTGAATATCACGCTATCTGTATCGGCATACAATACCCGTCGCCTAAGAGATTGCAATAGGTCCCAAAGTTTGATGCGGGCGTAGGCTGTTGTGAAGCTGGCTACAGGAATGTTTGTAACCCGTGAGGTGTCTGGACAATTCGGTGATGTACTTTATTATGTAAGTGTTACCTACATTCACAATCTCCATGACCTCTTTATCGGGGGCGTTGGCATAATCCCAAACTTCACTATAACTTTGTGCCAAATGAACGTTCCCTTTACTGATATTCTGTGCAAACTTTCCCCAAAGACTGTTTAGGCACATCTTTGCACTAAAGCGCTTGCCGGGGGTTCTTTACAATTTGGGTACGGTCAAGTTGTATACCTTCGTGGTCACGGTAACGCTGAATATAAGACGTTTTTTCATCTTCGGTATCAACCCCTCGCAGATATCCTGACGCCTCTACCTTATCCTTCAAAAATGCGTTTATATATGGTGTGAAAAGGTTGGGTAGCTTCTGAAACCTCCACACCTCATGTATCTTCATTATTCTATACCCATGACGACCGGCTAGGGCCAGCTCAGGGCTTGTGTATACACCTCTGATCTTACGGTGGTGAGGTATATGGTTACAATCGCCGTTGTTCTCTTCCGCGCACTTCACGCACAAGGGAAACGAGTTTGTAATCTATAACGACGGGTAAGATCGGCATCCATAAATCGCGAGGGGGGAGCACGTCTACGAAAGAAAGGCCGAAATAGTACCCGTTCAAATTTCTTGAGAACTCGTTGATGGAGGGTAGGGCAGGTCCCACCAGTTTCTCAGGTGCACCTACGGGATACGGATTGTTCTTCATCACGTAGGGGTATAAATAACAGAAATCGTAGTAATGGAGTTTCACGCCCTCCGTAGGGCGCATTTGAGAGGATCCAGCACCATTGAACGCTTGATCGTGTTTATTTCTTCACGGTATTGTCCGTCTGTCTCCATTCGTGCATCATATTCATGCTCCCAGAAGACTTTGTGAGTGAGCTGGGATCATATAAGTTGATCGCGGGTGCGCGTCCACGCAAGACAATCGGCAGATCTACCGTGGATATCTCCTGCGATTCCACACTCAGGACGGGGGCATCCATGCCACCAACAACCATTAAAGGAGTACACAGTCTTCTCGCCAGTGACACGGTTTTCACTTAGACCATCAACCAAAAAAGCACGACCATTAACCTTAATGGGAACTTCACCCCTGTTGCGGGCGTGTTTTATGTATAAACCTGTCTGCTGCTGTAGGTGTATGAGCCAGTAAATAGCCTTGTGCCCATAACTTCGGGGGTTGTTTCTGTGGATAATAGCTAAGGTATCTTTAGGCATGAAGTTGTTCTTGAACACCGTAAAACATAATGAGGCGATGGTGGTTGCGACTTGTAGCGGATCGCATTTGAAACGGCATATGTGCATCCTTCTAAAGGTCTGGAAACATACTCTAAGCACGCGCACATTATTCACGCAATAACGCTCACATTCATCAGCTATATTATAAGGATTACGTTCATTAAAACTGTTGTAGTATCGGTCAAAATCTTCACGTTCATCTGTACCCATACAATCATAGTTAAAGTGATGTTTCAGTGGAGGTAGACCTACGTAATTTAAAGTTTCACCAGTGAGGAATGTGTAAGGGAAGTATCCTTTTGAAACCTCAGTTGATACGCCCATCACCTTGGGTAACTTTGCTAATTTACAAGGTGTGAATAATGGTGTCTTTAAATTGTACATTACCTCTTATTTGCATCTGTATTAATTTGTTGCCTCTTTTCAATGGATCACCTGTAAATATCTCAGAGGACTCGTGCTCAAGCAACTCCTTATAAAGGAAGTGTGTCAAATTTTGCCCCGTTATGGGCGAGAATATACACAGTCATTTTTTTTAACTTCTCCGCTAGCTTGACAATATAGGACACAAATAGTTTTACAGGACTATCGTGGGCATTCGTTTTAAAAACGCTTGTCCGTTTACCACATTTGTGACACTCATCGCACTCGATGTCCATACACTCATCACAGATAGTCTGACTCACAAGTAAATGTGGAATAACCTCTTTGGTTTCAGCGTTCGTGTATGTTTCTATATCGTAGTATACAGTTATACAAGGGTTGTTTTCAGGCTTAGCATCTTTCATATAGCATACATGCTTTACACCAATCGCCTTATATTTCTCATGGCATGTAGAGCAGTGAATTTCGTCACAACTATGCCTGATCTCGCCGCTACCATTCAAGGTGTGAAACATACCACATTCACAGATTCTCATTTTCCTGCACGTACCAATTGATTTATGGAACTCAAAACAGCTATTATTGAAAAATGTGCGTCTACATACATTACAGTACCGCTTCTCAGCTTCAACTACACGACTTTCGCATTTGGGGCTTTTACACTGCACACATACCATGTGACATTCTTTACAATGTTTCACTATATCATCCGCAAACTCGAGACACCCCTTACACAAATCATGATGTCGTCCATATTTTCGACTGTTGTTATAACTCGCGTAAAGGCACCTTATATTACGGATGGGGAGATATGTTGTACCTGACAGTCCTAAAATAAGTAGGGGTCTTGTACGATCTCTCACACAGCTTTTAAAAACACAGTTCTACGACGATCATCCAGTCCAAATACAACTATACGAACATTCATTTCCTGTTCTACCCTTCTCAGTTCTTCAGGACCCATATTACAGTCAAACTCAAGTTCACAGTCTACAGCTAGTTTACGGGCACGCTCTCCGACCGTAGGCAGCCAAATTTTTGTGGTCTGTGTATTTAGTACGTAAACATACGAGCTAAGGCTACTGCTATAAAGCCGCAACCACGATCGACGTTTATATGCTGTCTAAAAATACCTGAGAATTGAAGTTAAGAGTATAAGGTGTGGCACTATGACCCGCAACACGGAATACACGGTCAATATTTACCGTGAAGTTGTCCATATTGAAGGCTATACTTTGAGAGGCCTGCATTATACGACCTAATATATACTCTACATCTTCAGCCGCCAAACGCCTGAATGGTGGTACTACCCAAAAATCATCTACATCACCGTCATCTGACCCGAATCGGAAGGACAGCCTCGTCCTGACTTCACGCTCGTCGCGGTTCTGAAGGGCAAACTCTACAATACGCTCTACTACTCGCCGTAGTCCGTGTTCAATACCGTTGCTATACATGGATCTAGGATCAACCCTGACTATATACCGATTTCTAGTCAAGGCCGGGGTGGGGGTTGCGGTGCGCACCAACTCGAATGTTATGCCATCCTTAACAGAACGGGGAGGTACTATGGAGGTTGTTGTTGTTTAGCCGATCAGCCCACCCTGATCGAGCAAGCCGGCGGCACGCAGGTAACCGATCGCCCTCTCCGGAGTGGACCAGAGATTCAGCGCACTAGTGATGTTGTGTTGTGTTCGTTGTTGTGCTAGAGCGGTACAGTCTGTCATAATGTGTTCAATTGTTTGTGGTGTGTCTTGGCACAGGTGGCAGGTGTCGTCTATGGAGTTGTCTAGTCTGTGTTTATATGTCCGTAAGTTGGGGTGATGTCCACATCGGAATCGTGCTAAGTTAACTCGATCCGATCTGCTCAGGCTGATCTCTGACCTGTTAATGGGTGGCGGCTTCGCACCTAGGACCGCATTCGGACCGAGTCGTGTCGTGCTTTGTGGGTTAGGTGTGTGTGTATGTGTTTTCTGTACTGTGTGATGTCTGTGGGGCGTGGTATGGAATGGAGTATTTGGTTATAATGTGTGTCTGGTGTTACCTTAATGGTGCGAGGTGTTGGTGCATGATTGTACATGTAGTGGCAAGGGTGTTGTGGGTTAGTTGTCGCTGCTGCCATGAATTGTGTTCCCCTCATGTCTAAATGTTCCCTAACTTTTAGTATTTTTGTTTCTGTGTGCAGGTGTTCTATTGGTGTTGTTTGAGTGCATCCTGTAATGATACGAAGTGCGTTGTTTTGTATTGTTTGTAAGGTGTTTATGTGTGTTTGAGATAATGGGTGCCCAGCATGGGCTAGCATAGTCCATAACTGAGCGAATATATTGTTTGTATATGAGTGATGTTGTTTCCTGCTGGTGTCCAAAGTTTGTGCCTGTTAGTACCCTAAGCGTGTTAAGTCTTGACGTACATTTGGTTTTAATGTCCTGAATGTGGTTTGCAAAAGATAATGATGTGTTGTATGTGACACCAAGTATTTTGGTTCTGTGAGTGTGTGGAATGTTGATGTTGTTTAGTGTAAGCTGTGGAATTACCTGGTGTTCTTTTGTCTTGCTTGTAAGCAAGGTGATGGTTGATTTTGTGGGCGCTACTTTGAGTCTATTGTGTGTGAGCCAGTCTTGTATACTGTTTATGTATGTTTGTAGGTTATTTGTAGCGGTGTCGATGTTGTTGTGGGTGGATGTTAGAGTGATATCTGCATATGATGATAAGGTAAGCTTGTTATCTATGGGTGTTGGAATGTCATGCATGTATAAGTTGAAGTGTTGGTGAGAGAACAGAGCCTTGAGGGACCAGTTCGGAAAAAGCTTGTTTTTGGATGACTTGCCATCAAATGTGGCATGTATCTTCCTGAGAGATAGTTGCTTAGCCACCTTTTGGTGTTATTGTGCATGTTTGTGTTGAGTATTTTGTTTATGAGAGGGAAGCGTGGGATAGCATCAAATGCTTTACTAATGTCTATTGTTGCTAAGAGTGTACGTTGAGCTGGTCTTCTGGAGTTGATGACATCCATGATGTGCTGCGTGAGGTTAGTGAGTAATGTCGTGGTTGAGTGGTGAGGTCTGAATCCATGTTGAGTAGGCAATAGTGGTATGTGTGGGTTGGTGATTTGTAAGATTAGTCTTTCTTTTACTTTGGAAGGTGTGCATAGTAAAGTAATGGGTCTATAGGAAGCTGGTTCTGTTGGATTTTTGTTTGGTTTGAGTAGTGTAATAATTTTACCTTGTTTCCATATGTCAGGAATAATACAGTATTGGTATGAATATGTGCTGATATTTGTGAGAGCTAGTATTCCTTGTGGGCCCGAGTGTTTTGGTGTGTGTATGTTAGATATGTTGTCTGGTCCAGTAGCCTTCGAATTCTTAATGTTTTTGATGATCTTGGTGGTCTGGTCTGTATTGAAGGGTGTAATGGTCGTGTCGAGTCTGTAGGTTTTCTTGTGTCTGGCTGTTTTTCTGTCTGCGTGTTTCTGGTTGTTGTCTCTGTTTAAGTGACTTATCTTTGCGTAGTGATTAACTAGAATGTTAGCTTGTGTGTAAGTTGGGATATTATTTTGGCTGCGACAGATAGCCGCGTGTGAGGTGTGAATGCCGCTGTTAGAGTGGGTAATGCTGTTTATAGTCTTGTATAGCATGTATGTATCTGTGGAGTGGTTTAGTGTTGTTATGAATTCCCTGAATGTTTCTGTTTGTTTTTCTTTTAGTTTGTTGTTTATTTCTTTGTTGAGCTGTTGTATCTGCTGTTTTATGGCTTGTGTGTGTGGTGTTTGTGTGTTATATTTGAGGTTGTTACGTTGCCTTATGAGGTGTGCTATTTCTCTCGTGTAATTTGGGTTGTATTTCCTAATGTTGCCCTTGGGTATGTATTTGTTTGCATTATTGATAATCTGATTAAATGTCTTGAGTGTTGTATCGATGTTTATGATGGGTGTGCTGTAGGGTGTCCCAAACTCATAGGTGGCCAAATGATTTTCGGGATACAAATCCGCTCGTGTTGCGCTCTTTTGATGTTTCCCATTAGAAGTCTTCCTGTAAAATTTCAGAGAGATCGAAGGAAATTTAAAGGTCCCGAACTTTGAACACTTTATTTCTCCTCTTAACTGAAAGTCAAATTAACTGAAATATTTCTCTCAAAAGTTCCATCACAAACAACAATTTCAAAGCATCATATTTATGCATTTTAACTGAACACGTGTTTCATGAGATCCGTTTTTGTTCCCTTCCGGCTCACATTCCGTCGGTGTGAGTGGACAGTTCGAAGGAGGAACTGGAGGTCTTCTTCATCACAGCACAGAGGTTTGCTTGTGTATTTCTCAATGAGGGCGATGCCTCGCTCTGCTGCATCATTGACCACCATCAGTTCTGCAGCTCGGCTCTTTGCCAGACGGTAGTTTTCGTCAGTAGGCCATGTTTCAGGGTCTTTGGTGAGGAACGTGGGCTCAACTTGGAGAAACTGGAAGAGTGTGGTGGATCGACTCGTCACCCACGGACTTAAACGGCCATCCACTTGCAGTCCCTTGCCTTGGACCCGTTTGAGTCCTTTCCCAGGGCACTTTTTCAGGTTAGCCGTCATGTTACGCTTTTCATTGTCATCAACTGTCATCAAACAGTGCAAGACAGATTAAGTCCTCCGAGATATACCACAGATGACGGAGCACAGCCCAGTAAGCTGTGTTTCCAACGTCCTTGTCAGGGTAACCTACAAGAAGATTGCACAGCCTAACGTCATTTTTGGGAGATTTGATGGCGATGGGAGCCTCGTGCCAGTGACGCACGTATACAAGGCTCACGAAGAGAGCCATACGGCGAACCCCTTGCAGTTCTTGGAGACGAAGTTCGGAGTACTGGGACTGCAGTAATGCTATTTTCAGGCAGTAAATAGCTTTGGCCATCCATCTGGCCTGATGGTAAGTCCCTGGAGGCCGAAGCTTGTAACGTCCTACGTCGTCTCCGAGGTACAAGAGGCTCAGTCGAAGAAGTTCTTCATAATCCTCTCGAGGATGATTACCACTTCTTAGGGCATCGCGGAGATAGTCTATTACCTCAAGTCGCATTTGTGAAAGGCAAGCATTGTCATTTATGAAGGCTTTAGCCACCTCGTCCTTGTCAAATGCATCCAACTGACAGTGGATCATTGATGGCCAGGCCTCCTTGAATCTCCTGAAAAGTGGGATTTGAGGATTTGGTGGTGGTCCTAGGCACACGACGAAGACATCCTTGAGAATCACTTCGTGAACGTGATGACGGCAAGCAAACCATAAAAGAGATCTTCCCAATGCCGCTTCCAAACGCGCACACGCACCTTGCACTATCCCTGTGTTTGATGCCGTCGTGTCAAACACCATGCCTATGATCTTGTCCTCAATTCCGACTAGGGTGAGCGCTTGATGGACTGCGCTTGCCATTTGCTCTCCTGTGCCGTCTATTATTTTCGGTGCTCCTAATAGCTCTTCCACACCATCCCCAGTCACCACAACAGCAATCCGATCGACTGTCTTACCCTCCTGTTCGATGTCAGTGAGTATCTTTGTGTCCCAGTGGATCTGCAGTCGAGGTGGAAGCTGCTCGAGGTGGCCAATAACATTGGTCCCTATCATTGTACGGGCCTTTTGTCGGAAGCGGTGAACCGTGCTCTTTGATGGAACACTGTCAGGACCGAAAGCTAGGGATTTTGCAGTCGCAGCAAACGCTGATGTTGCCTGTCGAACAGAAAGGCCCTCGCGATCCCAAGTTGCTGCCAGGTCAAGATCACTCAGACTTTCTTTTAGTCTGTCATGTTTGGGAGCTTTCGAAGGTTTAAGTCCACAAGTGACGGCTTCGTTTCCACTGTCAGCTGACGATGTGCTAGAACTGCTGTCGGTAGCCTCTTCTGTGACTCCTACAGCTAGAGCTTCCTCCGTTTGACGCCGGTGTGCCCGCTCAAGAGCTCTTTCCCTTTCCTGTCTTTTCATTGTGGCTGCATTATATTTTCTATCTTCACCTCCCATGTAACTCGTATGTCGATCTGCCCTTTTGGAAATGAGGAATTCCTTGTCTTCAAGAGGGATATCTCCCCGATCCAGAACGTCTGAGCGGGCGACATCAAAAATATCCCCCATATCAGCCAAGAATACATCCCGCTGCATATTGTAAGTCATTCCAGTCTTGTTCTTGTTTTTATGCAAATTTCGATACCTCTGAACCAAAGCTTTCAGTTTAGTCGAGGTATGAACGGAGGTTGTTGCCAGATTCGAGTTGGCTCTAGCCCAGATTTCTAATACAGCCGATATTACAGCCTTGACACTGTTGGAATCTGTCTTCTTTTGGTCGCGGTGATGGTAGAAGAAAAGGAGCAACACGTCCATATTACTTGGTAATCGAGATTTAGCCAGCTCTGCTATCGGAGACCTCTCAAGAAGCCACAACTTGATGTTTGATCTTGTCAACGCCATAATGATCAATTCTGAAAACCAAAAAAAGTCATCAAACGTCGGGACCTCTAAATATCATTCATCTGATCGAGTTGAAAATCACACAGCCAATGCTTTAGCCCAAACCACATCCGGGCATGACACGAGTGGTCAGGTCGTGTTAATAAAAAAAATTGGGACACCCTAGCGTGCTGTTTAATGTGGTGAATTGTTCCTCAGTCTGTATTTTGAACTGTTCCCAATCAGCTTTCTTGTAATTTCTGTAAGTGTGCCTAAGGCTGTTGGGGCAGAGTGTAGAATGTGTTGTAATTATGATGGGCAGGTGGTCTGATGACAGTTGTTTTTCTGTTCTCCATTGTGTATGTGTTGCTAGTGAGGGGGAACAGAACGTTATGTCTGGGGAGGAGTTTAAGTATCCTGCTTGATGTGGTATGTGTGTATGTTCTTCTGTATTGTTAAGAATGAAGAGGCTGTTTAGTTGTGTGGCTATGTTGGCGCCTCTGGTGTTGTTTTGGTTGTGCAGGTACCAACTAGTGTCTTTGGCGTTGAAGTCTCCTCCTAAGATGACATTAGTGTTTGAAATATGGAGGTTGTACCAGGAGCTGAACAAGGGGCTATATTTGAGGAAGGCACTATTGTGGGGTTTGTGTCGTAAGACGTTGAGGGATGGGGGTCTATTACTGCAACCTCAACAGAACGGGGAGTTGCTGTGGAGGGCGAATAAGGGGGTATATTGGCGGAAGGTACTATTGGGGGGTTTGTTGCGTAAGACGTTGAGGGTTGGGGTTCTGTTACCGGCGTTCCAACAACCCTGGAACGCTTTATACCTGGCGTGGAGGGTTCGTCATCACACCTCCGCTTTGAACTGCTTCGTGCTACAGATGTCGCTGGTGAGGGCTCATCGGCGGGGGTGAGTACTGTAGATGCACGGTCAACGGGTTCATCCGTGATATCGATGATGGGGGGCTGTGCATCGTCGTCATTCACGGTTCTGTGGAAGAAGGAAAAATATAAGGAGCAGCACTCGTTATTTGTAATATTTTGTAAATGACCCACTTAGGGGTGTGACGTGTTAGAAATGGAATCTGTAGAAAAATTCAGGTTCACGAGCCCATCCATATGTATTATATCTGGACCTACAGGATGTGGTAGAACGGTGTTTATGCTTAAAATCATTAAAGAGAAGGGGGAAATGTTCTCAAAATTTGTGTATAAAGTTATATGGTGCTATTCGACATACCAATCAGTGTTCAACGAGTACCAAGATGATGTTTTGTTCCACAAGGGGGTCTATGACGTTAATTCGTTAAAGGGAAATAACACAGTCATCGTAATTGACGATCTCATGTTGGAGATGGATAAAACGTTTGCCGAGACATTTACAGTATTCTCCCACCACCTTAACATAAGCGTGTTCTTCATCAAACAGAATCTATTTTTCAAAAATAGATACATGCGCGATGTGTCACTATATACGCAATATCTAGTCTTATTCGCGCAACGTAGAGATGTGTCACAAATTGGGGTATTAGCCAGTCAAATGTTCCCGAATCAGCGTAAGGAGTTTTTGGAGGTTTATAAAGAGGTCACAAACCAACGTTATGGATATTTGCTTTGCGACCTTCACCCGCGAAACACGTTTAGGGTGCTTTTAAGAACGAATATATTTCCAAGCGAACCTGAAACCGTGTATATTCCAGAATGACGAATAGGCTAAAGAAATACCGCGAATTAATAAAAATCTAGCAACGACTGCCTCGGGCATTGCAGCAGATGTTTGTTAAAAATATCAACCCTGACTTTTTAAAATGCATCTGAGAAATCTGCCTTAATGTTATAAAATGTAATGTTCCAATGAAACCCTCTCAGAAGACTCGCTTACGTCGTTACAAGAACATAATACGGACGCTCGCTCATAAAAGTCAGACTATGGGTAAGAAAAAACGCATTATTGTACGAAGAGGAGGATCGTTCTTGTCCATCTTATTTTCAATTTTGGGCCCTTTACTGACGATTAATATAATGAAGAAGGTGGTTGTGATTCCGCACGAGGTGTATGCTTCATTACAAAGTTCAAAGACTCCAGACGCGGTTCTAGAACCCCGTAAAAGTAGACTTGAAAGAATGGAAAGTGAGTTGCTAGCCCTGTTAAACGGTGAAAAGGTACCTGATGAGAAAAGGATCTTGTACCAAGAGGCTTTGCAGAAATTTCTTCATGAGTACGAAGATTATAAGCATCCTACAGTGCCCCCCGTGAGGTACAGTTCGAGTAGCACTGAGCATAGCGATACAGGACCTGAGCAACCAAAGCGCAACGGAACCCAACACATCGAACATGTGCTAAAAACAGCCTCCCCATACATTGAAGAATAAAGGGCTAAGTCTTTATAATCTATTGAGTGAGGACCCCATCATACAGTGGACCGATACAGACGAGGTCATTGCTGAAGGGACAAGGGTACAAGGGTCCAATATCGTTGATATTGTTCATGATCTGGTGAGAAAGTGGGATAGGCCATCACCAACAGGATGGAGGCATATTAAAGCAAGACTACAACAAATAAATGTCCCCAAAACATTGATAGGTAATCTGAATAGGTTAAAAGACTTGGAACATGCATCGCACGTGTCACAACTGAGTACACCTTCGCCCCCAGCAGCTGGAGTGTGTCTGAAGAGGAGAAAGAAGAGAGTAGACGGCCAACCTTATCCACGTGCCTCTAAAATACGCAAATGGCTAACGTATTAAGTAAGCACTATTATGACATTTCTAACCCAGCATCCTATGGTTGCGTTAATAGATTGTACAGAGGTGCTTATGGTGTAAGGAAAAAAGATGTTGAGTGATTTTTGCGTGGCCAGGATGCTTATACACTTCATAAACCGGCGAGAAAAAGGTTTAAAACAGCCAAGACAACAGCCGCCTCGATTGACTCTATTTGGCAGGCAGATTTAACAGACATGCAAAGATATTCAATGTATAACGATGGTTACCGTTACATCCTATTCATAATAGATGTATTCTCTAGATACCTGTGGCTAATTCCCCTGAAAAATAAATCGCCTGAAACAGTTGCTAAAGCGGCCAAAACGCTGATGTTGAAAGAAAACGATTCCTGGCTATTTTTGTACGGATATGGGAAAAGAATTTATGGGACGCGCTTTTCAGAATATGCTGTCAGAGTTTAATATCAGCTATTACACTTTTAATTCTATACATAAGGCTTCTTTAGCTGAAAGAGTTCAACGTACCATAAAGGAACGTATGCACCGATATTTTACACATAAAAACACATAGAGATATATAAACGTTCTCATTTCATTGGTTTCATCCTTCATCCTACAACCGTTCACACCATCGTACGATCGGTACAACGCCTAACGATGTTTTAGAAAGAGGCATGCGCCCGAGAAGAGATGGAGTGCCGCCACCACCACCACACACTGCGCGTTTCAAAATCAATGACTATGTAAGGCTGTCACGTTCGGGAAATAAATTCGCGAAGGGTTTTGAGCAAGGATGAACTCGCGAGATTTTTAAAGTTAGGGCTATGAGGCCTAAAGGTGAGATAATGATGTATTACGTTGAAGATTTGAATGGAGAAGAGATCTCGGGAGGCTTTTATCGCGAGGAATTGCAGAAAGTGGTATTTAATTTAGGAAAAAATGTGTTAAAATTGAGAAAATTATAGGAAGCAAAGGTACAGGGAAGAGAAAAATGTACCTGGTGAAGTGGCTAGGTTACCCAGAAAGCTTCAATACCTATATAAAAGCTGATGCAGTAATGAAGCTTAATTAGTATGCAGCATGACTCCTAACCATTTCTACGTCACACTCCCGTCCTCCTCGTCCCTGTCTGTACACCCTAACAACACACTAGCCAACTTTGTAACAGAGCTCCATGGACCCATTGAGTTGGGCCGTGATTCGTATGAGGTGGGGATATGTGAAATTCAGCTGGACACCCTCTTTTTAAATATTGATTATAAAGATACCGTTTTTACGATTCTTAGAGACTGTAATGAGTGTGCAAAAGCCGGGTTAACTCGGGATGAAACTATACGTATCGCCCGGACTAAGGTTGCACGGTTTTACAGTACAGAAGTAACACTAGGGCCGGGCCGTTATGGTTCGGCTGAGGATGTTGTGAGAGACTTAAACGTGTTTTAAAAACTCAAATCTTACGAATGATTTATTATACGAAATCGTAAACAAAGGAAACCCTGCACATACTTTAATCCTAAAATCAAAGGTTAACAGAAATCTTAAAGACGGAAGAGTGTTCAAAATTATAACCGAGGGGCGATATCGATCAGTCTTCCAAAGAGACACCTTTCACGAGGCACAGCATGACTTGTCCACCTTAGTGTATCAATTGAAGATGGAGAAATTGGATGAAAGCTCTCAGCCTCCAGACTTGTGCTATATTTACAGCAATATAGCGGAACACCAGTTTGTTGGGGATACTCAGGCACGCCTGCTACGCATAGCTCACATTCCCAACCATAGAGGAAGGAGTTTCAGTATTACATATGACATACCCCATTATGTGAATGTCGCAACTAATCTAATAACCAATATCTCAATATATATAAGAACGATTGAGGGTAAAAATTTCCCATTCGGTGACGGGAGCTTAACAGTGGAGCTGCACTTTCGACGCACTGAGTTTAATGAACAGAAAGCCTTTCACCGTCTATCTAGGGGTGAGATACCAGCGTGGTAGTGGACTTGGGTCCATTTTTTTCATCTATACTACGCACCGCTGTCCCACTGTTGAAGAAGGGGGCCAGGTACGTAGGGAGGAAGGCGTTACAAACAGGTTGTAACGCGGCAGAGAACATATTGGGTGGCACTGAGCCTAAAGAAGCTCTAAAAAAACATTTTAAACGTACAGGGGATGAAATCATCAAAGATGCGAAGAGAAAAATGCGTGGTGGCGGAAAGAAGAGATCTGTCAGGAATAAGGGGTTACCAACACGTGGCGGAAAGAAGAGATCTGCTAGGAAGAAGGGGATACCATCACGTGGCGTTAAAAGTAAAAGGAAACCAAAAAAGAAGTGCTCTTAGCGTATGAAACCCATGACTGATCATTTTTTATCTGATATAAGATGAGGGCGCTACTCTCACGAATCATAGATTGACTAATACTCGCCGAGGGAGGTGGCACTATCTCTGACTCGTCATGGCACGTTTCATCCATCCGTGTAGTTCACAATGCTGTAAATCGGAACTCCCTCTTTGATATGCCACCTACCCAGGTCTCTATTGAACATAGCGACTTTATTACAATTAACCCGTTAAACACAATTAGTTCGTCCAGTGCCCCTATAGAATTCGTGATACCCAGCTCAGGCCCTTACTTTTTTGACGCATACACCGCCCTGCTCGACGGATTTGTTGAATGTAGGAATGAACAGGGGGAGAACGGTCTAGATCTGGATGCATATTTAAAAGGTTTAGATTCTTCAAAATATCCTGAGCTTTGGTACAAAGCACTTGAGAGGTACAGAGCTGAGCTCGCCTACACTGTTCACCCTGAAGAGTTGTACCTCTATATAGTGGATAGGTGTCGTTACGATTTGGAAGATTATTTCCAATGCCGCTATGCCGAGTGAAGAAGAGTTCACGATTGAAAAGTTCAGGGCGTTAAAAAATCCACGATTGGAAAGGCATGATTATAAACTTGTATTTAATGTTGTGGTTAACGATGACATTTTTGTGCGTGCTTTTGTGTTCTAGCCGTGCTTAAAGATAACTTGCTCGCCGAGTGTAAAGTGGGCACAAAAATAGTATTGAACGATATGAAAGCCATTTATATTGAGTATAGACCACCGTATCAGTTAAACGGTGAAGTGATGCTTGGACGGTTTTACCACATCGTACAAAGTAATGGCGATGTTGATATAGACTATCAAACGCGAGTTTAGCGTTTTGCACCGTAGAACGTAAAGACAACATATATTTTTCCTGTAATAATATGATTATACGTTTTATATATTTTTTCCTGTACTAATATGATTATACGTTTTGTATATTTTGAATATAATTTAATATATATGTATATTTTTCCTGTACTAATATATTGATCATACTATGTAAAATAATCAGAACGATGCATTGGTGTTTTATTTATTCCCTTTTGTTTGTACACAATTATATCATTTGTTTGTATTCTAAAGCGGATTTCAGAATAATTAATTAATTGCTATTTGTCAAATCGGTCTTCTAAGCTATCTGACGGAGGAATATATGCTTTAAATAAATAAATAGTGCAATCTGAAACTCAATTTTCTAAGCCAAATGACAGAAGAATATAAGGATTAACTAAATACATAGCGCAATCTTGCAATTCAGCCTTCTAATCCATCTGGCTGATTAATATATGCTTTAAATAAATAAATAACGAATCTGGCAACTCAGCCTTCTAAGCCAACTGGCTGTGGCGCCCGCTGGCTCTGACTGATTAAGCCAGAATATAAGGAATAATTAAATATATGGCGCAAACTGGTAACTCAGCCTTGTAAGCCAACTGGCTGATTAATATATGGAATAATTAAATACATGGCGCAAACTGGCAACTCGGCCTTCTAAGCCAACTGGCTGATTAATATATGGAATAATTAAATACATGGCGCAAGGTGGTAACTTAGCTTTCTAAGCCAACTGGCTGATCAGGGGCCCTATAAGAGAGCGGCGGCTTGGCTGAAGAACTCATATGCGGTTGGCTCTCGCCGAGCGAAGAACCCCCTCCTCTCTCTCTCTCTCTTTTTAGGTTAGGTATGCCTCGTTGGGGGTGAGGTCGTCCCACCTTCCCCAAAGAGGTCCCCCTTCTTCCTTAGGTTAGGTATGCCCCTTTGGGGGGTGAGGCCGTCCCACCTTCTCCCCCAAAGAGGCCTCCCCCTTGCAACAAAGGGTGATGGGGTGGCACTCTTGCAACATTTGCAATTGCATTGCACTCATACATTTTGCCACTATACTGCTCTCATCCTATCATTCACTTCTGACTTAGAATTTCTCCATTTTGACAGGAACTGAAGTTAAGTTGTATCGGAATAGTTGAAAAACCCCTCAGATGTTCTAAAAAAGAAAATTCTTGAAAATTCTCGGTTCGGAGAATATTCTCCTAAAGATTATTCCCGAGAATTTTACAACATTAGGTATAACTAATTCGATTTAAGTTATTCCGTTATTCATACAGGTTCTACAAATTGAAATGTATATCACTCTGTATTTCAGGGATAATATTAATACGTCTGTCAGCAATCAGATTTATAATTAGTTTGAATATTTTAACATCTTTCAGAGGCCTTGTTGTATGATATATGACGCGTTCGGTGGAGAAGGGGCGAACGCAACATTTTCGAATTATGCCACAAAATGCAGTTAAAGTTTGTAAACTTTAAACCTTTGTATTTTTCCGGTTTATTGAAATGTTGTATGAATTTGAACACATATTTGAGTAAAATATTGTTGTGTAATATGTCGATATAATAAAACGCCAAGAAATTTTACAATATTATTTATTGATAGCTTCTGATGTTAACTGTTGTAATCCATTATTTGGTCCTCTTCGTCGAATGTTGTATTACCTGCTTCAACTGTTTCGGTTTCTTCCAGTTCCTTTAACAATCTTGTATAATAGTTTACTGCAGTTGCAGGCATTAGGTCTGATAATTCTTTGAGATCTTTTATTTTTTCCTTAGTTATTGGCAGCAATTGGGAATACTTTGGTTGCAGTGTCTGCTGGGCTAGATTGAATAAACTGACACTGTAGGATTTTTTCCCTTTCTGCAGTCTGACGGGATGGCTATTATCTGGGGTTGTGCGGTATGCAGTAGATATTACGTAGCCTTCTTTGTGTTGAAAGTTAAATATTAACTTTCTTGCATCTGTAAATTTAGTAGTTGTTGATCTCCTAATGACAATGCACGTTTTTAGGACGTCAAAATCGAGAAAATCAGCCTGTTTCATTTCTACAACTAGGAAGCGCTGCGAAACGGCTGTAGTTATGGCCGTAACATAATCTTTTTTGGTGTAAATAATATTGCTGTAATTAATTTTTATATTTTGTTCAATTTGGCCAAATTGAGCATCACAGGGCATTGTCGAGTGATCAGAAAGTAGATAGATGTGTTCAATGTGAAGCAATGATGCGGAGTGAATTTCTCTGAGATACATTAAAACTAAATTAATATTTTTGTTCTGCCCAGCGCAGTTATCTGAAAATACATACAAATGCTTAATAACTTCACTATTGCAATTATTTCTAATCCAGTGATAAATGCAACTTGCAACTTCAATACTCCCCCTTTTTGCAGTTACTTCATCCCATACGTACATGGTAGGTTGGTTGCTCTTAATGTTGGAGATACTCAGGTTGTATGTCCATAACTTACGTTTATAATAGGCTATACCAGAGCTCAACCTTGGAGTTGGCAGTGTTTGTTGCAAGTCTACACAGATTGCTTGCACACTAGGGTCATCATTTGATTTGAATGAGTTCATCAACTTTCTAGCTTCGCTGGCTATACTCTTGTGAAACTCCAAGCTTTGCTTAGTAGAATTCTTCAATTCCTCATCACGTGCATTTTCAATAGCAATTTTAAATTTGTCACAGGTCGTGCAGGTATCAGACTTTGGTAGACAAAAATGTATATTGTATTGAGACGTGAAAATTCTCCTGTAGTAATCAATGCTTACAATCTTTTCTTCGGGATAATTACTAAACATCCAAACATTATAGGCACTATACAAACTCTTCACTGAATTAATAGGACCTGAAGCTAAGAATACTCTATTAGGAGAATGGGCTCGTGAGTAATGACTCGTAAAAGTAGGTAACATTTCAATGTGTTCCTTTACTCTTTGAAGCCTCACTTCATCAATTCTATTTGTTGGTATATTCTTTCCTCTTAAATCCTTCTCAAGAACACCTAGTTCACTTTGTTTTCTTACAGCATTCCGTACGCGTTTTTCTGTGAGACCATGAATATTAAGAAATGCTTTTCTACAGATTTGATGCACCACACCGTCAGACATTACTGTATACTTAAAAGTAATGTTTCTTCGACTTACTTCTTGTTTGGTGTACCTTCGTTTAACAGTACCTCTAGAAACAAATCGCTGTATGTAGCCATTCTGTTCATCAAAACAATCAATCTGCCAAAAAGCATCAAATATTTTTGAAACTCCTTGCAAATTCCCAACTTTAGCGAAACACAAATCTTTGCAAGTACAGGGTGGTCCTATAACAAGTTTACTAACAATTTTGTTCGTATAACAGCTTTTATACACCTGTCCACAATTTCTCTTACACTTCATTTTCTGTCTTTTCCAATTTTGTATGTTCTTAATTCTCTTTCGGCCAACCATAGTAGAAGGGCAATTTTTAATTCCATTTTGAACCATTACAGATTCATTTTCAGACATAATACAAATGAAACGTCACAACAAATTCGCTGACACAACAAACATCGCACACCGAAAAACTATAGATAATGAGGTGGCTATTCGTCTCTACACCACCTGAACTCCTCGATGAACATATCTCGCTAGTTTATCACCTGTCTTTAAACCTAAATTTTAGCGTGAAAGAGTGCAGACTAACATCTAATTTTTTGCATAGGTAAAGCAAAGGTTTTAAAGGATAATTATACGACAGAAAACTAATTTTTCGAATTTTGTGGCGTTCGCCCCTTCTCCACCGAACGCGTCATATATCGGGTGGCCCAAAAAAAACGCCTTGAGATTTGAACATTAATAACTTCAAAAATATGCAGTTCACAATTTAAAAATTTACAGAACTTTTACCTAAATATATTGATAAGCCATCATAAAAATTTCAGACCTCTACATAAAATACTTTTTCCACAGCTGAGGGAAAAGTGAGGTATGGTGAAAAAAACGAATATCATAAACTGAAAAAAAATTCATTATTCACATCTTATCAACAAATATGATCAATATGTCCACCCTCCTGTTTACAAACTAATCTTAACCTTTTCTTCCACATGATGCATTTTCTGATTTCTGCTAATGTTATTTTGTCCCAACATTCAAGTATTTTTTTTCTTTAATTGCATTTCTGTAAACTTTCTGTTTGGCCTTCATAAATCTTCTCTGCTAGAGTGTTCCATATGCTATAATCCATGGGATTGCAGTCAGGTGATTGCGGGGAACAGTCGTTTTTACCAATGAAGTTGACTACATTCTGTTGTAGATAATCCTGTGTGAACTTGCTAGTATGAGCTGTAGCACCATCATGTTGGAGTATGAAATCGTTTCCATAATAAAGACGCCCACAATCAGGCAAAAGATTCTCCTCAAAGAGATTTACATAGGTTTCTGAATTAATTTTCTTATTTTTCTGAAATGAAATGAATTTTCGTCTTTCCATTCCACGATACACCTGTTAATACCATGAAATTTTTGGAAAACCGACTTGTCTGGTAGAAAAGTCTCGATGGAAGAATGTCTTTCTTACGCCGACCATAAACAACATCGTTCCGGAAGTTTCGAGCAATCTTGATGGTGAAATCTTTTTCATCTGTAAAAACTATTTTTTTAACATCATTGGACTAAAATCTATCAAGCAATTTTCTACAACGAATGTTTCTTTTAGCTCTTACATTGCTGTCACGTCTTGAAACACATATCTTTTTAAATGCTTTAAGTCCTACCGTTCTCTGCATTCTTTGTATGGAACTTCGACTGATACCTAAATTTCTTGCAATTTTCCTCTGAGAGCAGTGTGACCCAGGTCGATCCTCTTGAGATATGTTCATCATTTCGATCATTGCTATATTGTCTTCAATGTAAACTGTTTTAGGCCGACCACTTCCACGCTTCCGTGCCGTCGAACCGGTTGCTTTAAGTTTTTTAATTATTTTATTCATAGACGTAACATTACAAGTTATTACTGGAAATTCCCTCAAAAATTCTTGCCCCAGTCCATCTTTTTTCCAAGAAACACTTTTCAATCACCGCTTTCTTATCGTGAGTTAGAACCATAATTTGAAAGGTAAGTTTAAAAAACAGTATTTAAGATATCATCTGACGTTTTTCAGACTAGCAGATTATCCATAGGCTAAGGAAACTGCTACAAGTCTTAGAATAGTTGCCAAGTTCAGCTTACACATTTAGGATTTAGGATATTCGTTTTTTTCACCATACCTCATTGATCCCTCAGCTGTGGAAAAAGTATTTTATGTAGAGGTCTGAAATTTTTATGATGGCTTATCAATAGATTGAGGTATTTGCTATTCCCCAGCTATTTACTATTCTATACGTAAAAAAGTTTTTGCCAACTGCTGTCTCGAACCTTTTGTCAACTTACACCCGTTATTTCTAGTCCTATTATATTGAGATATTTCGAAAAAGCTATCTCTATCTACGTTATCGAACCCATTCATAATTTTAAAAACCTGGACTAGATCACCCCTTAGCCTCCTAGTCTCGAATGTAGTCAATTTTAACTCCTTAAGCCTATCGTCGTACGACTTCGACCTAAGCGACGGAATCATCTTAGTTGCTTGTCTTTGAACTTTTGAAGCCATTTGCTTGTTTTCAGAAACTAACTCTCCGTCAGCATTTTTGAACGGCCCCAAGACACTCTTTACTGGATTCCTATTATTGACGTATTGAAAGAATCGCTTGGGGTTTTCTTTGCCGTCACGAGCTATGGAGATGGACTTTTTTATTACGCTTTTCGCTTCACGCCTTAAAGCTATGTAGTTGTTTCGTAATCACAAATTGTCTTTATCGCACTTATGTAGCCTATAAGCCCTATCTCTACTCTTTATAATATCCCCTACTCTAGAAGTAAACCACAAGGGCTTGTTATTTACTTTCGCACGCTTAATCCTGTACGGTACACATTCTTCATTTATAGTCCTAAATACTGTTTCAAACGATTTCCACTTTATTTTTGCGTTGGAAATCCACATTACGTTTTCCCAATTGACGTGTGACAATTCAGTTCTAAATTTACAAAAGTCTACGTGCTGGAAGTTAGGAATTTTAGTCGAGTGGTTTCGAGTGACTTACTGAGAGGACAAACTCAACCATATTGTGATCGCTATTGCTTAACGGTTATTACTAAATCTAAAATACTGTTCAACCTCGTAGGTTCCACAATCTTTTGAATAAGAAAGCTATCCTCGAGAAAATTAACTAAACGATTACCTTCCGCGTCTCCCTGCATTCTATCGTAATCCACGTTGGCGCAATTAAAGTCACCCATAATTAAGGCTTGCTCACTACCTAGTATTCTCTTTAGTTCACGATATAACGCTTCATCCGTATCAGCTGTTTGATTAGGGGGCCTATATATAACGGCAAGAAGGAGTTTGAAATCGTTCAATTTAAGTTCTGCTATAATCGAATCTATCGGTTCTGGAATTCTGTGCTTTACTGCTATAACGTTCGCAATATTATCTTTGATATACAACATAACACCACCTCCTCGCCTACCTATTCTGTTTTTAACGAAAAGTCTATAACCTCTAATTTGATACTCCCCTACAAAGTCACGTGTTTCAGTGCTAAGCCACGATTCATTTATCGCAATTAAATCATAGTCTTTATAAGCAATTTAAGAAAAAAATTCGTTTATTTTATTTTGTAGGCTACGAGCATTTAAGGATAGAACCTTCAAATTGTTTGTAACCGCGATACTTCCGCGCGCGCAAGAGAATTTTAAGAAAATTACGCCGGGACCGTTCTAGTTACGCAATATATATATATATATATATATATATATATATATATATACGTATCATTTACATTTTTTGGTGTGAATTAATACCAACTTTTTCATTTTCATGTTTATTACAGATTTCATATTTACAAAATAGATAAAAATATCATATCCCTTACCATATTTTCACAAAACACTTCCCCGTATTACCAATTTTAAACACTGTTAATCATGTCCTGACTGGGTTTGAATTTCAGGTAACCACCCGTGCTCTCACAGCTTCAGACATGAAATATATGTTAACTAAAAAAAGGAATTGAATAAAAGCACCTTATATGATATACATTTCAATGCGCCTCAGTGGTGTAGTGGTTAGCGTCGCTGACTACGAACCCATCGGCCCGGGTTCGAAACCCGATGACAGTAGCCGGCGCGCAGCAAAACCCAGCTGTTCATCCTTCCACACAATAAAGAAAGTGGTTGGTAGATAAATGGGCACCCTGGGTGGCCTAGTGGTTAAGACGCTGGGCTGCTGGTGGGGCGTGGTTCGGATTCCACGTTAAACTGTAGGTCTAAGGCGGAGTGAAAAGCTTGGCCTTCATCAGAATGAACAATTCGGGCGGAAGATAACCAAAGGTTATACAGGGTGTCCCGTAAGTCTGGACCCATAGGGAAAAATAATAAAATTACAAAATAGTCCAAAAATTTATTTATAATATATTTTTTTATTATTTTTATTATTATTTTTATTATTTTTTTATTATGATCTTACTCCGCTGGAGTTTTATTTGTGGGGCCACTTGAAAGCCAAAGTGTACGAGGTCAAACTTCAGAACATTTTCCACCTTAAAGCACGCATTATGGAGGCGTGTCAAGAAATTTCTGCGACTGTGATTCAGAAAGTGCTGTCGCAGTGGAGATTGCGTCTTCAACTATGTGTGCGACACAACGGCGGACACTTTGAACAGATTATGTAATAAATTTTTGGACTATTTTGTAATTTTATTATTTTTCCCTATGGGTCCAGACTTACGGGACACCCTGTATATGATTTCTGTTAACATTTATTACGTTTTTCATATTAAAATTGTCATATTTAAAAAGTGAGGAATTGTTCCTCATTGACGTGGAATGAGGTCCGCCAGTTCCACGTCCGTCGATGATGTGCAGTTGTTTTCCGCACGAGCAGACGAAATTCCTCAAAGCCTTGGACTAGATTAGAGGGTAAATAGCCTGTGTCCCATTCTCTTTAACAAAATCTGAAGTGCTATTATATGTATTTTTAAAACACTAACTGGCAACTAATTTCTTGACACGCCTCCACAATGCGTGCTTTAAGGTGGAAAATGTTCTGAAGTTTGACCTCGTACACTTTGGCTTTCAAGTGGCCCCACAAATAAAAATCATAATAAAAAATAATAAAAAAATAATAATAATAAAATAATAACATAATAAAAAAATATATTATAAATCCCTATGGGTCCAGACTTACGGGACACCCTGTATAATCTTTTACTTATTTCGAGTGGACTCTCAAACAGCGCCTCGATGGAGAGAATCTTTAGTGTTGGGGGAAGGGTATTCTTGGAAAAGAGGGCGTCAGTAACAGATAAACACTTTGAACAAGTGAGTGATGTTTGTAACAATTAATTCTTTCGTGTATCAAGGAGAATAGTTTTAAGCAGTTAAAAGTTCAAATAGTTCCACAAGTTTATCTTTGTAGAATTAAGTTTTTTCTCGGCTCAGACAGAGTAGTTTCAAGCAGGGAAAAGGACTGTCACTGATTTCGATGAATAAATGATTTTTTTTGAATAAGCAGAGAATGACCATGTCAGTAGAAATTTATCGTTAATTAATTTGCACAAGCTATTTTTTTGACCTTGTTAAATCCCTAAGCCCTTAAAACGTAAGAACCTTGAAGGAACTCGAAAGTAACTCCGTTAATTTTTATTTATAACTAACTTAGGTCTAATGAAGCAACATTTATTAGTACAGAGTAGCCACAAAATACCTTTGCATGAAAAACAACGGCAACTGCAAAGGGACTTTGTGGCCACGCTGTAGAATCACATTTAACTTAACTTATTACTCTTATAGACGAATAATTTTAACTGCAACGAATTAATTTAAAAAATAAATTTTCTAGCTCGCCATTTTATATATATATATATATATATATATATATATATATATATACACAGGGTGTCCGAGAATTATCTGTACAATTTTTGGCTGTTATTAAAAGTCAACCATGAAGTGTAGAAATTCCAGTGTCCCATTTTAGAGAATCTCATTAAGTTTTTTCTGATACCAAGTTTTGACAAGTTTTTTAGAAATTCCAGTGTGTCCGAAAATTATCTGTACAATTTCATCTTTTAATAAAATTCTTGATAGCACACGTAAAATTCTTAAACAAGATTATTTAGAATTGTATTTTCAAAAGTTTCTTTTATTAAAGTAACGTTGTTACAAACATTCGATATGTGCACCATCAGTGATTCGCAAAACATCCAATCGATAATCCAAATGTTGCCATGTACGCTGCAGCATATCCACATCAATTCGCTCAATAGCAGCTGTGATTCTTGCTTTTAAATCATCAATGTCTGTCACCCGCTTACAAAAAGAAAAACTTGTCAAAACTTGTTATCAGAAAAAACTTAATGAGTTTCTCTGAAAATGGGACAACACTGGAATTTCTACACTTCATGGTTGACTTTTAATAACAGCCAAAAATTGTACAGATAATTCTCGGACACCCGGTATGTATATATATTATATATATATATATATATGATGAATAAAACCACGAAGGAAAGGAAACACAAAATGGTGCTCAAGCGCTTTCGTCTAATGACATCCTCAGGAACACTGAAGTATATAAAAAGGTTAAGCCTATATATAGGTTACAGAAAGAAAAAAAGAAAATAAACATACATACACACACACACATATATATATACATATATATACATACATATCTATATATACAAATACATACATACATACATACATACATATATATACAATAAACAGAGAAGTAAAAATAATAAAAAATTAAAAATTAAAACCTTAAAGGATTACCAATGAGGCGTACAGATTGTAAGGAAAAATATCGATTTTTAGCACAAGATCAAATGGATTATAAAGATACAAATTTATACTGGGACTCTGCCGGGTTTTAACACAATGCTGCCTATGGTCAGGTTTCGATATATATAAAAAAAAAAAAAAAATGCAAATTAAAAGTTAATCGATTTTTAGCACAAGATCAAATGGATTATAAAAATACAAATTTATACTAGAACTCTGTCCGGGTTTTAACACATTTCTGCCGATGGTCAGGTTTCGATATATATAAAAAAAAATAAAATGCAAATTAAAAGTTAATAAAGTAGAAGACAAGTTTACCAAAGATTTAATGTTTTACACTTCTTATCTAAGTCTGCTTTAAAGGAATTCAACATAACAGGATCGAGTTGAAAAAGACCTTTGCTTATGTTGAAGTTATTTGAAAGTTGGATAATGGCAGACTCAAGAATATTTCTATTAACAATGTTGCTTGAATGGAATAAAACTGAAGCATTATTCCAATCAATACAGTGGGCTAACTCTGACAAATGGACAAAAAGGGCACTGGACAACTGTCCTGTTCTAACGGAATATTGATGCTGTTTTATACGTGTGTGCAAATCCTTTCCCGTCTGACCTATGTAAAAGGAATCACATTGTTTACAACCAATTTTATAGATAATGCCTGAATTATTGGTAGGGCTATTTTTTACTATGATATTTTTCACAATATTGTTATATGAAAACTACATTAATATCCAAAAGTTTAAGTACATTAGCAATGCCTAAAAAGCCCGGGAAAAATGGAAGTACTAAAATATTTTTTGACAAAGTACGAGTGTTAATATTGACACGATAGAAAGTTCGTTTTGCCTTGTTGAGACAAGATTCCATAAACGCAGATGGATAACACAAATCACTTCCAATACCGTTGATTTTTTCCAATTCGGCATCGATGTATTCCGGACTGGCGATCCTAAGGGCGCGGAGAAACATTGATGAAAATATGGCCTTCTTAATGGGGGTATCATGTCCCGAGTAAAAGTGTACGTAGGACAAATTGTTTGTCGTTTTCCGATAGATACTAAACTTAAAACCTGGGCTTTCCCTATCCCTATGGATATTAATGTAGTATTTTCATATAACAATATTGTGAAAAATATCATAGTAAAAAATAGCCCTACCAATAATTCAGGCATTATCTATAAAATTGGTTGTAAACAATGTGATTCCTTTTACATAGGTCAGACGGGAAAGGATTTGCACACACGTATAAAACAGCATCAATATTCCGTTAGAACAGGACAGTTGTCCAGTGCCCTTTTTGTCCATTTGTCAGAGTTAGCCCACTGTATTGATTGGAATAATGCTTCAGTTTTATTCCATTCAAGCAACATTGTTAATAGAAATATTCTTGAGTCTGCCATTATCCAACTTTCAAATAACTTCAACATAAGCAAAGGTCTTTTTCAACTCGATCCTGTTATGTTGAATTCCTTTAAAGCAGACTTAGATAAGAAGTGTAAAACATTAAATCTTTGGTAAACTTGTCTTCTACTTTATTAACTTTTAATTTGCATTTTATTTTTTTTTATATATATCGAAACCTGACCATAGGCAGAAATGTGTTAAAACCCGGACAGAGTTCTAGTATAAATTTGTATTTTTATAATCCATTTGATCTTGTGCTAAAAATCGATTAACTTTTAATTTGCATTTTTTTTTTTTTTTTTTATATATATCGAAACCTGACCATAGGCAGCATTGTGTTAAAACCCGGCAGAGTCCCAGTATAAATTTGTATCTTTATAATCCATTTGATCTTGTGCTAAAAATCGATATTTTTCCTTACAATCTGTACGCCTCATTGGTAATCCTTTAAGGTTTTAATTTTTAATTTTTTATTATTTTTACTTCTCTGTTTATTGTATATATATGTATGTATGTATGTATGTATGTATTTGTATATATAGATATGTATGTATGTATATATATGATGTATATATATATGTGTGTGTGTGTGTGTGTATGTATGTTATTTATTTTTCTTTTTTTCTTTCTGTAACCTATATATTGGCTTAACCTTTTTATATACTTCAGTGTTCCTGAGGATGTCATTAGACGAAAGCGCTTGAGCACCATTTTGTGTTTCCTTTCCTTCGTGGTTTTATTCATCATAAATATTTTTCACTGTTACCTTCGTGAAATAATTTTCATATATATATATATATATATATATGGGAGAAAATGCTACTACCATCATCTCTCGACAAGTTCAAAGGACAAGTTTCAAATAACAACAGGAGAAATGTGAGAAAAAAAAAATATGTACCCAAATAGCAAACAAAAATTTTTCAACATCTCGGACACATATCTAAGTCATACAGCACATGCAGCTGACAGCTGAGAACCCTTGAGCCTGACCGCTTCGTGGCAAGAAGCTATCAGAACAGCTAGGAGGGAACGGATCCATCTCGGAGGACCACAAGGCTACAGAACATGCGAACCATAGGACAACGAACTTAAAACGCACGAGGGGCAATGCAAAACAAAGAACATAAACATTGTCCTGGCAAATATTCAAGGAATAAAACCGAACAACTCACGAAACAAAGTTTCGTACCTGAAAGGGTTTATGGACGAAACAAGGGCAGACATCGTATGCCTCACAGAAACACATCTTAAAGATTGCCAAGGAAACTGCGATAACTGCAAGCACTGTATCAATAAAAAAGAATTGCATATCGATGGATTCAACTTACTAAGAGCGGATAGAACAGCGAGACGTAAAGGTGGCTGTGCATTTATATACATGAGAAGCATATGACAGAGACGGTAATAAGTAAATCCAACAGCTTCATGGAAACCCTTGCAGTGAAAATAAAGAAACCAAACGTGTTACTGATAGTCATCTATAGACCTCCAAACCTTCCAAATGAAAAATTTTCGGATGCCATTAATGATATCAGAACTCTAATAAAGTCCGTAAACTCTCCATCCCCTAATATAATACTCTGCGGCGATTTTAATTTCCCATTTATAAACTACTACAAAAAGGTGGGTAGAAATATATTTATACAGCAAGATAAGGGGGACACAAGAGAGGACCAGGAGCAAGCAAAACTGCTGATGACTCTCACAAACGAGTTTATGCTGACACAGGAGATAACAGAAAATACCCGGGAAAATAACTGCCTAGATCTGGTATTCACGAATAACACGAACTTGATTGCCGATATAAAAATAACCCCAACTATTATCTCAAACCACAACATGATCGAATTATCAACAAATATGGCGATAACATTAAAAGATAATACACATACGGAAGGAGGAAGCAAATTTGGGGCTTTTAACTTAAACTCCAAGACCATAAATTGGGAAGAAATCAGATCACATATGGCCCAAATAGAGTGGAGAACAGTCTTAGAGAATAAAACAACGGAGGAAATGCTAACAACCTTGGAAGAAAAGACGCTGGAAATTTTCGGAAAATATGCTCCGAAAGCACAGCCAAAAGGAAAGAGGAACTAGTTAGGGAGACAAAAGAGAAGAATATTCAGCAAAAGAAAAAGAGTAGCGACGAAGTTAGCTAATTGCGGAGACAACAATGCCAGGAAAGTAATACAAGAAAAACTGGAGAGTATCGATAGGAAAATACAAACTCTGATAAAGGGTCATACAGAGAGGGAAGAGGAAAAGGTGGTAGAAGCAATACAAGAAAATCCAAAATACTTCTACAGTTATGCGAAAAGGGAAAAAACGCGCGCTACTCTCGGGCCCTCAAGGGAAGGAAATAATAAACTAACGGACTATCTAAAAAAAATATCTGAAACATTGAGAACCCAGTATGAATCGGTCTTTAGTACTGCAAAAAGTGACAAAGCGATACCTAACATAGATGCATTCTTCGAAGAGAAATTGCAAAAGAATGTATAACAGACTTTGACTTTACCCCAGAAGATATAGCGATAACTATAGACCAGTGCCTTTGACGTCCCACCTCACCAAAATATTTGAAAGAATAGTCAGAGAAAATTATGACTTCTTGGAGATACTAGAAAGATTCAACGAAAATCAGCACGAATTCCGATCAGGAAGATCATACCTATCACAACTTATAGAGCATTATAACAATATCTTAGATGCACTTGAAGGCAATGAAAACTATGATGTCATATACACAGATTTTGCTAAAGCTTTCGACAAATGCGATCGTGATATCATAGCACGTAAAATGAAACATATAGGAATAACAGGCAAAGTGGGAAAATGGATCTACAACTTCCTCAGAGAACGTCTTCAGTCTTTAAAATTCAAGGTGTATCATCATCAGACTCAGAAGCACGCAGCTCAGTACTGGCCCCACTCCTGTTCATTATCATGCTAACAGACATAGACAGCGGAGTAAACAGCAACAGTATAGTAACATCATTTGCGGACGATACAAAGATCAGCAGAACAATCAGCGATGCAAATGAAATGGAGGCCTTGCAGAGGGACACGAACAAAATATACACATGATCAGAAGAGAACAATATGACATTTAACACCGAGAAATTTCAGCTCTTGAGATATGGTAGAAATGAGGAACTTAAACAGACTGCATATTATGCTCCAGATAGACAGGAAATTCAAAGAAGCACGAAAGCGGTCGACTTGGAGGTAATAATGACCGATGATGTCAAATTCGAGACACAAAATCAGATAGCAATAAACAAAGCAAAAAAAGTCGCGGGACAGGTACTAAGAACGTTCAAAAGCAGGGACAAGACAATAATGATTCCACTGCTGAGAACACTGATCATATCAAAACTTCAATACTGCTCAGTTTTGTCGTCCCCATATAAAAAGGAAGAAATTAATAAACTGGAAGAAACGCAGAGACATTTCACAGCCAAAATTGATAGCTGACAGAACTCAGTAACTGGGAAAGACTACGTAAACTAAATCTGTACTCCCTCGAAAGAAGAAGAGAGAGGTACACCATAATCTACATATGGAAAATGATCGAAAAACTGGTATCAAACCTCAAACTAAACCCAATTACCATTCAAACAACGCTGGAAAATAGGAAAGGAAAAATGCGTAGTGTTCCCAAATTAACGGCCCGACAAGGGACCTCCTCAACACTGAAGGAAAATAGCTTGGTTGTCAGGGGGCCAAGACTTTTTAACCAGCTTCGAAAAGACCTCAGAAACGTTACAGGAGTCAAAGTTGAAGTGTTGAAGTCTTCAAGAGAGGACTAGATGCCTGGATCAGGACGGTGCCAGATGAGCCGGGTGTACATGGCTATGTGCAGTGGAGAGCGCAAGAAAGCAGCTCGCTCCTCCATCAAGCCAGGCCTAGAGGCCTAGAGACCAACACACGGAACATCAACGAGAACGATATATATATATATATATATATATATATATTTATATATATGAGGGGTCGCGCGTCTTAAGGTACTTAAGCGCCAGCACAGGCGAAAACGTGTTTTTGATGGATATCACTATTTTCACCCTTCCTCTATCGCGTGGTTTGGGTTATAATGACCTTACGACACTAGAAGTATGGTCGAAAACCTTATAAAGCGAACTACTTTTTCACCTCTATCGCCAGCTGGGCTCTGCCGCCCAGATGTGATGCGCGTCTTAAGGCCCCAATATCCCGTTCAACTGGTGGGAGATGATGGGGGTGGGACGCTCGGTCTCTGGGTGGCGGGAACAGCAGGAGGAGCGCGAGCCAATGAAAACATGGCAGCCACGCCGCTCTGCTTTCTGATTGGCCTCCCGCTCCACGCGCCGAGAGGGACACGACACAAACATCCCGCCAGTACCTTAAGACTCGCGTTGCTGTTAGCAGGCGTCCTGTGTTCGTGCTCATATTGCTGAATATTGCGTGGATTATTCTCTTCACCCGGCTTCTAACTATTATCAACGTGTGCAATAATGTCTCACCGTGCTAGTGATAGTGATGAAAAATCAATGGAATCATTCTGTGCCAGAAATCGCACCCAAATTTCGGCATAATAAGAAAATAAAAAAAATAAAAAAAATATATATAAAATATAAAACATGAAAATCTATTCCAAAAACTCATCAACATCTTCATTAGCATACTTAGAACTCTAACTTAGCCAAAAATGAACGTTGTAGCTCAATTAATAACAGAGATCTATTGCCAGAATATTGCTTAACTTTGGAGGCAATTTCTGGCGAATTTTAATTTTGGCGCTTAGGTACCTTAAGACGCGGGACCCCTCATATATATACAGTATATATATACAGGGTGGGGCAAAAGTCTGGCCCCATAGGAAGTTTATAATGGAAAAGAAAATTTCGGCCTACCTTAATGTTTTAATTCAGAAATTACAATAGGTGTTCAAATTGACGTCCACCTTCTTCTAAACACTTTGTAACCCGATTGACGCAAGACGTTTGCACATTCCTGAGGATGGTAATATTCGTTCTTATGGCTTCAAATTCTGCTGTTATGGTATCCTTTAGCGCCTGTATTGTTATTGGCCTGTTAACGTACACAACTGATTTAAGGTGTCCCCATAAGAAGTAATCCAAAGGAGTCAGGTCCGGAGATCTGGGCTGCCATTCAATTGGCCCTCGTCGACCAATCCATTTCCCTTGAAATGTTTCTTGCAAAAATTCGCGAACGGCCCTTGCGAAATGCGGCGGAGCCCCATCGTGCTGAAACCACATAGCTCTCCGATGCCGTAATGGTAGTTCATACAATCGAGGCGTAAGGAAATTTGCTAACAAATGAAGGTATGATTCACCAGTTAGAGTGTCGGGGAAAAAGTATGTGCCAATTATCGTATCTCCCCACATGGCAGCCCATACCATAACTCTTGGGTTGTACTGCGAGCGTCCGTCCTCAATCCAATGTGGATTTTCTTTAGCCCAATATCGTGCATTACGTCTGTTGACTGAACCGTTTAGGTAAAAAATTGCTTCGTCACTGAACATGATACGCTTTTCCAACTGCCGATGTTGCATAAACCACTGACAATACTCCCTACGACGATCTAGGTCATCACCGTGTAGTTCCTGGACTAATTGGACTTTATACGGATGAAAATGATTGGTAGAGAGAATGCGACGAACCGAACGCTCAGATACACCTGTTTCCTGCGATAATTTCCTTATTGACTTACGTGGGCTCTCTTCCACACGGCTGCATACCCGTGCGGATGTTTCGGGATCAGTAGAACTTCTTCTTCGTCCACTACGTGTTCGATCACAGACGCTTCCCGTTTCCTTGAAACGAGCGAAGGTCTGCTAACGGTTCTGTAGTGAATTGGTGGTCTGTCGCGATGCTTAACATTAAAAGTATCTGCGACTGAACGTGAGGTGGCACCGTCCTTTGCGTACAAGAGCACAAGCTCGATTGGTCTGTTATCGTTAACTTATCTGCCATGGTATAACAATCTGAAAAAATTAAAATAATTATAGACAAAAATTTTAGTCTATGTGAACATAAACCTCCTATGGGGCCAGACCTTTGCCCCACCCTGGTATATATGTATATATATATATATATATATATATATATATATATATATATATAATATATATATATATATATGTAGTATGGAAAAACTATACACGCCTACAACATGGCATCGTATATGGTACCTTTATTTCTTAATTAAATACAAATTATTAATTTATTGAATTAAATAACTACAAAATTGACTCATGATTGTTGACATAGCCTATTGGGAATGAAAATAATTGCCATACACAGAACCTAATTGGGCCCACATAACAACAAGAAAAACGTATTATTTCGTATCAAAATTTTCCATCGCTGACGCATGAAAATTACTTTGAGAGAAAAACACAAAAGTTAGATGTCTGTGAACTTTGTGAAGTCAGCGAAATTGAAGACAAAGAAATTTATATTAGCAGCCAGAGGGTTTCCAAGCGATGCTTTAAGCAAGGGAGACGTATTTAATCTTCCTATAAGTTCTGAGTGAATACCAAGTAATATAAACCTAATAACTCAAAAGGGTAGGCCTATTCCTTTAAGTATTTAAGTGTGGTGAATGCCTATATTAATTAAACCAAATAAACTCGTTGCGTAACTCCATCGTTGGCATCGAAAGAGCCGCGCGCCCTACATCCAGAAGCGAAGCCCAACGAAATAATAAAGTATGGTAATTTTCTTCTTTACCATTAGGCAGCGCTAAATACCGAAGGCATATAAATTAAACATTAACCAAAAAAACACTACTTAACGAGGTCTTTTGAAGACCTCCACAAACAACTTTTTAACGAAAAAACGTAGGGCTTTTGCTGTTCAACTCTCCACTGATATCTGCTGGAAATTTCCAATGGATGAGGGTGACGGCAATAAACCATAACCCTATATAGTTTTTTCATATATACTCGTATATTGGTTCTATAAGTCATACAGGTCCTTCTTACACGCATAAAAGGCTATAAAATCAGAGACACATGTAAAAATTCAAATATTTAAGAGAGCCAGTAAGTTCCCGGGTTAGTGTGTCTATGCGGTCCCTAGTTTGGAATCTAATTCTGATAGGAATCTTTCCATAACCTATTTTGACAGGTAACACGGAACCACACGATTTAAAATTTTCATATTGCTGGTTTGCTGCAAATTTTACTGCCAAGTATAGAATTTCCTTAAAAAATAAATGAACCTGGTGACTAGCAATTATCCAATGACGAAAAGCTTAAACATAAAAAATATATATTATTGGTTGATGCATAAAAATACTGATAAAATAAAAATATAAAAATAATTTAGATTTTTGAGGGGTGAATTACTAAATTTCGATGTCTCACTCGTCATAATTTCAAACATGTTGGATGTTATAACACTTCAAACGATTTTCAAGATTGATGATTACTCCATTCAGGCAAAAATGAATTTACAGGTCACGATTTTAATGATAATATATAATATATATATATAATATATATATATATAATATTATATATAATATATATATATATATAAGCAAAGAACCACAGGGAAAAGGAAAAAGGAAACACGAAGTCCTAGCGCTTTCGTGATATATTCACATCTTCAGAGACAAGAGAGAAATAGACAGAATTTACAAAGTAAATGAGTTAAATACCAAACGTAAATAGACAGAATTTACAAAGTTAATGAGTTAAATACACAAACGTAAAAATTCCCCAATAGGCAACTCAATCTAAAAACAATTAAAACAATGTAAAACTTCCTCAATAGATAACTTGCTCTAAAGTCTAATCAAAAATAGAGTACATAAAAACTATATAAAAGAAATAATACAATTAAAATGTACACATAAAAATTATATTAAAATAATATTTATTTAATTAAAACAAACAATTAAGTGGCAAGAATGCGGTCAGAATATTCCACCACCTTTCTGATAATGTATGAGTCTAATTTGTAAAGCCCAGAGCTAATATTAAGAACAAAATCAACATTATTCTTGATCAAACTCAATTCAATTATATTTCTACTAACAATAGATTTACTAAAACTTAATTTGGAGGCATTTTTTCCAGTCAATGGGATGATTAGTATCTCTTACATGAATGAAAATTGCGTTATATTCCTGGCCGGTTCTTATACTGTATTTATGCTGCTTAATATGTAATTCTAATGTCTTGCCAGTTTGACCAATGTAAAATTCATTACATATTGTGCATTGAATTTTATATACACAACCCTGTTCACTTAAAGGGGAGTTTTTAATCAATGAATTCTTAATTACATCTAAATTTCTGAACGCGATATTTACGTTAAAAGTCCTCAGCAATTTCAACAGATCAAGGAAATTTTATGTGTACATGTTAATTGTATAATTTCCTTTATATAGTATGTATTCGATAATTTAGTAGCCTTTAGATTAAGTTAGCTATTGGGAAAGTTTTAGATTGTTTTTATTGTTTTTAGATTGAATTGCCTATTGGGGATTTTTTACGTTTGTGTATTTAACTCATTTACTTTGTAAATTCTGTCTATTTTTCTCTTGTCCCTGAAGATGTGAATATATTACGAAAGCGCTTGGACTTCGTGTTTCCTTTTCCTTTTCCCTGTGGTTCTTCGCTTATTAAAAAGATCACGTGTTGCTTTGTAATTTTATTTGCATATATATATATATATATATATATATATATATATATATATATATATAGAGTAACCCCCAGATTTACGCGCCCCCCATTTGCGCGGTTTCCGATTAACACGGTCCAAAAAATATTCATGTTATAACTAATTTTTATTTTTCTTACACGCGAGTTTATGTATTTATTTATTTATTTATTTAATTAATATTATTTTTTTTGCAGATAATTAGTATCATTATTATTATTATTATTATTGTATTTTATTTAATTTTACAAAAAAATTTGGGGCATCTTGATGTTGGGGGGGCGTACTTAGCACATTGAATTATATGTTATAGTTCCCCCAATTTACGTTGAGTTCGTTTTACGCAGAAGGTTCAGGAATGCATCTACGGCGAAAGTCGGGGGATTACTGTGTGTGTATATACGTGTATATATATATATATATTATATATATATATATATATATATGCGAGAAGATAACTATTTGTTTTATTTTTGAGTGTAAACTCTTGTTATTGAGATTTTGTTGAATAGTTATTTCCATCTTCAGTTTGCTTTTATTATTTAGGAACAAACTGTAATTGACATTCAGTAGGGTAAACAAACTGTGGTGAAACAGCAGCAGATCAACGGCAATCAGATTACAAGTGTTAAAGAACAAACTGATTAATTATTCTACACCACTTTGCCTAAATGTAAATGAGCCCTGTATATAGATAGCAATATGTCGTGTATGGATGCTTCCTTTTTGTTTGAAGGAGGTGAAGAAAATTACAATAAATCATATGATTACTTCTTCAAATTCTTACTGGTGGGTGACAGTGATGTTGGTTAACATGAAATTTTGCAAGGCCTTGAAGATGGCTCATTTGAATCCCCCTTTCGTGTTGGAAATGGCCACAATACTACCACAATACTATTGGAAAAACGTATTAAGTTACAGCTGTGGTACACTTCTGATCAAGAAGATTCTGCACAATAATTCGTTCTTATTCCCGTGGAGCACAAGGAATTCTTTTGGTATATGACATCACAAACAAGTGGTCTTTCGAAGGACTTGATCGTTGGATAAAAGAAATTCAAGAGCATGCTCCAGGCTCCCAAAGTTTTGATTGGAACATCGTTTACATTTTGCCTTTAAACGGCAAATAAGCCAAATTCAGGCTGAAACCTATGCTTCAAAGAATCAGATGAATTCTTTTGAAGTCAGCCTACTGTGATTTTAACATAACGGAAAGCTTCACTGAACTTTCGGGATTGGCCATCAAGAGAAATGGAATGGAAAGACTGGAGGGCTAACAAAGTTTTAAACTTACGAGAGTTGTGTAGTACAATAGTTGCAGCGACGTTTGTTTATGGAATAGAACACCTCCCTCTTCCATCAGCCGTGAAGTCACACCTTAAAAGCTACAGTATTAATAATTACCCCGTTAGGTTACAACAGGGACTCTCCACCACGGATAGGAGAAAAAAGCATCCTGCCTTACATGACTCAACTTCGTCCTGTATAAATACTTCAACTTGTATCTTAAACTGAATGTTTTGTCGTAAATAGTTATTTTTATATAAATATATATAGGTTATAGTTTTTATCCCTGGGATGAGGGATTTAAAGAATTCTTCTCACGTGGTCCCAGCGTGTCGTAAAAGGCGCCTAAAAATAAGGGACGGGCGCGGGGTGTTAGAAACCCCCTCCCACCTGTATGTAACTTTCCACAAACAGGAACGGTCAGAGAAGGGGCATAGCGGGGGCTTTCCCGCGACGGCTCAGGCTGGGGTGTCTGAATGTGCATGGATATGGTCAGGATGATAAAAGGGGAGAGATTGGTGCTCTGTTTCGTGAGAGAGACCTGGAGGTCCTGGGCTTGAGTGAAACAAAGCTGAAGGATAAGGGTGTAGAGTGGTTTGGGAATGTTCGGGGGTAAAATCTGGGGTTGGGGAAAGGGTGAAGTCAAGGGAGGTGATTGCGCTTCTGATACTGATTGGTTATGGGAATGTGTGAAAGAGTGTAAGGAAGTGAGTTCAAGGCTGATGTGGGTTAGACTGAAAGTGGGCCAAGAGAGATAGGTGATTGTTATCGCGTATGAACCTGGGAACGAGAAGAGTGAAGAGATACGGAATGCGTTCTGGGACAAACTGGGTGAGTGTTTGGGTCGTTTTGATTCGAGGGACCCAGTTGTCGTGTTAAGGGACTCGAATGCGAGAGTGGGTGATGTGCCAATTGAGGGTCTAGTTTGGGTGCATGGGGTGCGTGATGTGAATGTAAGTGGGGAAAGGTTAGAGTTGTGTGCTGAAAGAGAATTGATAATTGAGAATACATGGTTTCGTAAAAGAGATGTACATAAGTACACGTGGGTGAGTGGTGTCCGAACTGAGAGGGCACTAATGGATTGTGTTGATGACGAGATCTGCTAGAGGGAGGTTGTTAGATATGAATGTGTTGAGAGGAGTGGCAGGTGGAATGTCTGACTACTTCTTGGTGGAGGCAAAAGTGAAGGTTTGTGGTGAGCGTGAAGTAGTGTGCCTAGGAGAGAGGTAGTGAAAGTGAGTGAACTGAGGAAAAGGGATTGTGAACAGATGTATCAGGAGAGACTGAATGAGGAATGATGTAGAGTGGGAGAGAGTGAAACAAGGGGTGTGGAAGAGGAGTGGAAGATATTTAGTGAAGCGGTGGTGAAGTGTGCGACTGAAGTGTGTGGTGTACGGAAAATTGAAGTTGGACATAGACGACGGGGTAGTGAATGGTGAAATGTGGAGGCTGAAATGTTGGTGAAGCAAAAGAGGAAAGTATACATATGCTCGGTACTTGCAGAGCAGAAGTATGGGTGATTGGGAAAAGTATAAGAGGAAGAGGCAAGAAGTAAAGAGAAAAGTGCGAGAGCTGAAAGAGAGAGCAAATGAGAGATGGGGTATGAGAATATCAGAAAATTTCAGAGAAAACAAGATGTTTTGGAGAGAAGTGAATAGTGTGAGGAAAGTGAGAGGGCAGATGAGCATGACTGTGAAAGAGTCGGTGGGGAAGTGAAGACAGATAGAGATGTGAAGACAAGGTGGAGTGAGTATTTTGAGGGACTATTGAACGTGTCGGAAGATAGGGATGCAGATGTGGTATGTTTGGTCAGAGAGGGGGTTCAGAGTATGAGAGTTGTGGCGAATGGGGTGGTCCGTAAGGAGGAGGTGGTGGAGGCCCTAGGCAGGATGAAAGGTGGAAAAACGGTAGGAGTGAATGGGATCGCTGGAGAGCTCCTGAAAAAAGGTGATGAGTGTAGTGTTGATTGGTTAGTGCGTCTGTTTAATGCGTGTATGGACAGAGGCGAGGTGCCTCAGAACTGGCGGAGTGCATGTATCGTCCCCCTGTATAAAAGCAGGGGAGACAAAAATGTATGCTCAAATTATAGAAGAAATAGTTTGTTGAGTGTGCCAGGTAAGGTGTATGGGAAAATGGTGATTGAAAGGGTGGTGGTTTGCACGGAGCAAGAGATTGGGGAGGAGCAAGGGGGTTTCAGAAGAGGTAGAGGGTGTGTGGACCAGGTGTTTGGGTTGAAGATGCTTTGTGAGAAATACTTAGAGAAAGAAAGGGATTTGCATGTGGCGTTCATGGATCTTGAAAAAGCGTATGATAGGGTTGACAGAAAGACGTTGTGGCAAGTGCTGCAGCTGTATGTGGTGCATGGCCGTGGTTAAATGCGGTGGACAGTTTTTACCGAGAGAGTAGAGTATGTGTGCGTGTGGAAAGAGAAGAGGGTGAGTGGTTTCCGGTGAAAGTGGGTCTACTGCAGGGGTGTATGATGTCTCCATGGTTGTTTAATGTGTTTATAGACGGGATGTTGAAAGAGGTGAATGCAAGGGTCATGGGGAGGGGAGCGGAGTTGAAGCATGTTGCGGGGCTAGGTTCTTGGGAAGTGAATCCGTTGTTGTATGCGGATGATACGGCTCTGGTGGCGGACTCGAGAGAAAAGCTACAGAGAATGGTAACTGAGTCCGGAAGGGTGTGTGAAAGAAGGAAGGTTAAGAGTAAGGTTATGTGATGCTGTAAAAGGGAGGTTCGTGAGCGACTGAGGTAAGTTTGTATGGTGAGGAAATAGAAGAAGTGACATGTCCCAGGTACTTAGGGGTGGATGTGGCGAGGAATGGGATGAAGGCAGAGGTGAGTCACAGGGTGGAAGAAGGGGCAAAGGTACTGGGTGCCCTAAGAAGTGTTTGGAAGGAGAGATCAGTGGCTATGGGAGCGAAGACGGGTATGTATGAAGGTACAGTAGTGCCAAAAGTGTTGTATGGATGTTAGGCATGGGTGGCGAATGCGAAGGAAAGGAAAAGGGTGGATGTACTGGAAATGAAATGCTTGAGGACGATCTGTGGAGTGAAGCGGATTGATCGTGTGAGAAACCCTGTTATCCGTGAGAGGTTTGGAAGTCGAAGGAGTCTTGTGGAGAGAGCAGATAAGGGGGTGTTTAAATGGTTTGGGCATATGGAGAGGATGGTAAAGAGGATTTACGTGTCGGAGGGAGAGGGAGAGAGGGGAAGGGGTAAACTGAGGAGGAGATGGAAGGATGGGGATGAAGGAAGCTTTGGGTCAGCTGGGCCTGGACATCTGGAAGGGTGAAAGACGCGCGCTGGATAGAAAAAAGTGGAGCGATGAGGTATAGGGGGGTCGACAGGCTGGCAATGTGCCGCCTCAGGGTGTATGAAGGGTCTTCGTAAACCGTGGAGTAGTCTGCGGGGCTTGGCTATGAAATTGTTTCCTTGAGGCAGATGCATTATTGTCATGACAGCTGATGACGTGAATGTGAGCGATTGAGGCGCTTCCTGCCTGTTCCTAACGCGACCTCACTGCGGTGCGAGAAGAGTGGGTATAAAAAAAATAGATAGATAGATAGATAGATAGATGACATTAAAATCGTGACCCGTAAATAGTAAATAAAAAATCAGCGTAAGTTAACTAAATAAAGTGGACTGAATTCGCATCTTTGTGAAAATAAACGTTTTTCTTAAATCCTTTTTAGTCTCTGCAAAAAAGAAGGACATTCTTTAATATTTTTCAAAGACCGTTTTTCACCTTTTTCTTCGAAATTTCAAAGTATTCTCAAAGGACTTTCTGTTTAGAGTGTATTGAATGTTATTAACTTTCATGATCATGTGCGGAAAAATGTTTGACCATTAAATAAAATTTATGGAAAGTTTCTGAAATTTCAAAATTTATATTTAACACCAATTCATAATTTAATTAGCAAAAAGAATCACCAGCTGAAATGGGAGGTATTCGATACCCAGACATAAAACATAAAAGCGAAGGACTGCCTAAATAATGGTACAGCATTATTTTCCAATTATGAATTCCTTCTGAATTTTTTTCGTTGATTTTATTTCACAGGCGAATTTCTTTCCCTAACTATAGGGATAGAGTATTCCATGTTATATATATTCCATATTACATATATAGGGTGAACCAAAAGTAGGTGGACAGTAAATGATAACGTTTATTTTGAGAATACATATTTAATTTTTTTGTATACTATAATACAAAATAAAATTTAAATAAATTTAGTTATAATATTTAATATAATATAACACAAACACCATAGTTATAATGAACACCATAGTTATAATATAATATAACACAAACCGTATTCAACCTACTGTCCACCTACTTTTGGTTCACCGTGTATATACAGTGTATATATACATTTTCTCTTATGTCTCATTTTATGAGCTTCATAAATTATGCCACAATGAAAATGTAAAGGACAAAAATTTTCCAACAGTTTTAGTTACCTTATATATATATATATATATATATATATATATATATATATATATATATATATATATCTATATATACTACTAGAAAAACTCCGATTAAATGATTACCTATGGACATCTCCTTTGTACTTAAGGAAATAATATCTAAATACACTGAGAGTAATTCAACTATTTATAGCTGTTTCCTAAATATAAGTAAGGCATATGATATAAAAAACTAGAAGACAGGAAGGTTCCCATGTACAGTTCCTCGCCTCACAGGTGACTCCGTACATGTGGCAACGCCGCAGTGATAGTCAAGGTACCCCAACTGGGGGAAGGTGGGGTGGAGAGGGGACAACCGAGTTCAACAACATATAACACAGACATATATATCTAAAGGACAAATGAATGTGCAGTCATTGACATACAGGTAATTATAATGTAATATCTGTGTTCATAAAGATAAACAATTAATATGATCGTGAACAGCATTGAACTCCATATAGTTTACTAGTCTTATACAGTAATAAGGTTTGATTATGATTACTGCAAGTCTATGTGAACAGCTACCACAATGCAACTTTTTATATACTTGTGAATTTGAACCAAAAATAGACATTACACAACCAACCTCCACACTCCCTCATTCCCTTTCCCCACCCACTAGTCTTCTTTCTATTACGCATGCTCATTATTATCATATACTCATCATCCTTTTTAGATGCTTTTCGCTTACATCCTCAACCTGTTTTTTCTTCATATCCCCAGTTTATGAGTGGCGAGAAAGTGTTTTGGAAACGGTAGACGATGATACTCCAGCTTTAGCAGCTATTTGTCTTTGAGTGTTGCCTTCTTTATGGATAACAATAATTTTCAATCTATTCTTGTATGAAATTTCTTTATTTGGAGCCATTATACTATCTTATCTGTAAAAAAATTAGAAGATGAGACATTTTTTGTATTGAAGTTTAACAAATAAGATGATATTTTTAAAGAAACTTGCGATTACATGAGGATATAAACAACATGTGTGAGTTATTAAATCTATAAAACTTGTTACAGTAAACCCTCGTCCAACGCGGGGGGTAGGTAAATTCGCGTTGGACAAACTTAATACCTTATGGGATAAATGGGGATGCGTGAACGCGGCCGCGTAAAGTCTCCCATTAATACTTAGATATGTAGATTTTTTATTCACACACAAATGAATTTCCCTATCTATATTGTATATGAAATAAGAACATAATAAAATCATAAATATAATGATATTTGCATGTGATAAATAAAAATATATTAAATGAAAATAGCACATATCTTTTCTTCACTCTTTCGGATGGTGCGTATGGTAGATTCATTCACGTGATACTCGCGGCCGTGATGTTATGCTTATACCACCATACAACTTATCTAGAATATTTTTTCGGCTAATGTCATAACCTTACGACTTTTCTTCTCTTCATTATCACTCGCAGATGCTTTACGTTTTGGTGCCATACTGCTGTCTAAGGGTAATAGCAAAACAATGGCAAAATACGACAAAAACAATCTAACACAACTTCACTGAACTTAACGCGGTAGCGGGACTGAGACAAAGGGTGATGCGAGGGGTGACGCGAGAGGGAGGGAGATGCGGGAGTGTTGGAGAGTGTAGGAGAAAACACTAGAGCGCGCATTGGCACGCGTACAGTACTACTGTATTAGAGCGTGTTTGGCGGACCGTGTATAATCAAATTTTCCGCTTTCGGCAAATAATTGTTCGCTTTTCTTTTTCCGTGTATAAGCAAATTCGCGCTTGGACAAACACGCGTTCGACGAGGGTTTACTGTATTACTTTAAATTGAATAGTATATTTACCAGTAAAAAAACCTGGCCCTCAAAATTAGCAAAATCAATAAAAACTAGTGGTGTACTGATTCATCGGCATTGGCAGAATCGACCATTTTTTAGGCATTGGCATCGGTCAAGTTTAGCTGATTCTCTTACTGATTATTTTTAATTTTAAAATTTTATTTACAAAACAAAATCTATATTTACAGCAAATTGAACACCAAAAAACACTATGATAATTTATACTCATTTCAAAGTGTAATTATATAAAAATATTTTATATTCACCAAAATGGCAAACCATAATAAGTTAAGTTGTCCATAAATTTACATTTTCTCGACTAGCTTATCTCTAAATATTATAAACTATTGTAATGTAATTGTAATTAGTTGTGTAATGTCTATTTTTGGTTCAAATTCACTAATATATAAAAAGTTGTATTGTGGTAGCTGTTCACATAGACTTGCAGTAATCATAATGGAACCTTATTACTGTATAAGACTAGTAAACTACATGTAGTTCAACGCTGTTCAGGATCGTATTAATTGTTTATCTTTATGAACGCAGATATTACATTATAATTTCCTTTATGTCAATGACTGCACAGTGCACATTCAATTGTCCTTTAGATATATATATATATTATATGTTGTTGGACACGGTTGTCTCCCCTCCACCCCACCTTTCGCCAGTTGGGGTACCTTGACTATCACTGCGGCGTTGCCACATGTACGGAGTCGCCTGTGAAGCGAGGAACATTACATATGCGGGCAACTGTACATATTAAATTTATTGAAATTTTGGTAGTCCCACCAATCTTTTACCGTTAGGTGGAGCAATGTACTATCCGAATGTTTTGGCTCCTCTTGCTGGGTGAGACAAGGCTCTTTGCTCTCTCCTATGCTGTTTACTGTGTACAGTATATTGACGGATTAATTGCTTCACTTACTGAGGCAACAGTGGGATGTTGTATAGATAACACAAGGATAAATAACTTAGTTTATGCCGATGATATGGTGTTAATAAGTTCCTCTGTTAAAGGTCTGGATCGGCTACTAAAAGTGTGCGAAGTGTATTCGCAGATACATATTCTTTTTAATGTTACAAAAACTAAGGTTATGCAATTTCATCCTAAAAGCAGTAATCAGCCAGCTGATATTAGGTTTAAAATGAATGGTGAAGTAATTGAGGAAGTACAAGCGTTTAAATATTTGGGTCAAACTATCAACTCCTTGAGTGATGACTCGTATATAAGAAAACAATCTCCAAACCTTTGTGCTAAAGCGAATATGACTATAAGGAACTTTCGGTTCTGTACAAGTGAAGCTAAAGAGACACACTTTCTTACTTTCTGCAGTAATATATACGACAACAACTCTGGGTGAATTATAAAAAAGATTCTGGCAGAACTCTAAATTTGCTGTACAACAGGTCTTTTAGACTCCTACATAAATTACCCCGGAGATGCTCAGCTTTGCAAATGTTTGCTACCCGCAATGTCCCGAGCTTCCTGGAGGTAACAAGACGTGCTCAATACAGTTTAATGCAAAAAAATTAAAAAATCAACCAACCCGATTATCCAAGCTATCCATGAGTCCTACGGTTTGTCTTCTAAGCTATGGAATTCATGGTACGAAAACGTCTGTCTGTAGCTCCACTTAACTTCGACATTATTGTATTATTTCTAATCAGCTGTATATTTTTCTGTCCTTAGTATGTGAACTGTCATTGTATTAATAATATTTGTCATATGAACTATTGAACCACAAGTCACCAGAGAAGAAAGAAATTACAAAGTCCTCGCCCGGACTCGATGTCACGACCTTCCGATCAGCAGCCCAGCGTCATAACCGATGGGCTACCGAGGATACCCATTTATCTACCAAATAATTTTTTGTATGGAAGATGAAGAGTCTGGATAAGCTGAGTGCCACTGGTACTCGTCGGCAATCGAAATCAGGTCCAGTCGATTCGTAGTTAGCGATGTTAACCGCTACACCACCTGGGTGCATATATATATATATATATATAACCTTGGTTACATTTGTTTTGCTTCGAAAAAGGCGGTCTTTGTATTAACGATATTTCATCATTTTAAATACTTAAAATATTAGACTGAAATAGAGAAAAAAACTTGTTAGGTTAATATTTTAATTTAAAATCATATTTTAAGTTAATTATATTGTTTTAAAATAGAATTAAAAAATTTCCTACTGAAAAACACACACTTCATGCTAGTTGAGAAATATTAGCCTAATATTTCCTGTGTGAATATGTACAATTCAGTTAATATTCAGAGTCACGACCTCATCTTAATACGATTCACCTTTGAAAAGCAATAAGATCCTCTCGTGCATATGAAATGAGTTCGTTGAGTTAAAATCATCAAAGTTCGGTGCCTGAACTCAGGCTTCCTCTAGGATGAAAGGATATGACAGAGGACTTGGGATACTTGGTTTAGCATCCACTCCATTTTCGGGAATTTGAAAATGCCAAAAACGTAAAAGGATGCTTTGTTTGTCTACTGCCCGTCCCCCGACTCACATACAAAGGAGTTAAATTTCTTTCAAAGAATGTTAACCCAATCATATATATATATATATATATATATCAGTATACAAGGGGGTTGCCGAAAGTAAATAGACCACACGATGAGTATCCTGAAGAACAAATGGCAAACTTCATCAATGGAATGTTAGAACGTGTATCAGCTTTTACATAATGCAAATGAGAAAGCAAATACGATTCTAAATATATTGTCAATAAATTTATTTTTATTTATTGACATTTGTTATCAAATCAAAAACTATGGTAAAACCGAAGGTATCCACTGACTTTTGCCAACCTTTTTTTGTATATATATATATATATATATATATATATATTATATATATATATATATATATATATATATTATATATATATATATGCAATAAAATCACAGAACAACAAGTGATCTTTTTAATAAGCAAAGAACCCCTGTGGTTCTTTGCTATATATATATATATATATATATATATATATATATATATATATATATATATATAAAATTTATATATATATGGGATGAATTTCACAATTAAACACGTGAAATGAATGAATGCTGCAAACCCACAAGGAAAAAAAAAAACGATTCCAAGGCCTTTCGTGTATTCAGAGCTACACCTCGTCAGGAAATGAAGACAGAGGGCAAGGTGCCCATAAATATATATAACGTAGCGGAAACCAAAGCAATTACCATATACTTAACAAGAGTTAATGAGAGGCAGAAGGAATTTTAACAGGATATTGTTAATCTTATACATTCCCGCACTGTTTTTGAAATTGTTTTTAAAATGATATATATATATATATATATATATATATATATAGATATATTATTATATTATATATATATTAGTGATGTAGCGGATGTCATTTTTTCACATCCGCGGATGCGGATGCGGATGAGGATGTTTGATTTCAACATCCGCGGATGCGGATGCGGATGCGGATGTCTACATTTTCGTTATTTTTTAGGATATATTCGAGATTTGTTGTGTTTAAACGTATATAATAAGTTATTACATAGAGAGAGCTGTAGCTATAATGTAAGTCTCGTCATTGCTGCTTGACTCAAGAAACTGAGAGACAGATTCTGTGATAGATTTGCTTGTTGAAGGTGTTGGTTCTGTCACTGAAACTTTTATTCTTTTGGTGGGTGGCGAAGCGACAGATTCAAGAGATTGAAGCTCTTCAACTGCTTTGCCAAGTGATGATTTAACTCGTTCTAATGTACTAGGTGAAAATAACTTAGCTTTGTAACGTGGATCTAAGTAGGTTGCAAGAGAGTAACTTCATACAAGAACAGCCTCTCGTCTTGTCGCTTGCATCACTTTTGCGCACAATGAACTAGTTCTATTAATATAGTAGAATTTGATAATTTCCGCTTATTAATGACGTTTTATCTCAACGGTCCACATCCGCAGTCCAAAGTGCGGATGCGGACGCGGACGCGGATGCGAGAAAATATGCGGATGTTCCGCGGATGCGGATGTGACCTACATCACTAATATATATATATATATAATATATAAGCAAACAACCACAAGGAAAAGGAAACACAAAGTCCGAGCGCTTTCGTGATATATTCACATTATATATACCTTTCAACCCTTCAAATGTTCCGTGCGATGATTCCTCATTTCACGAAAGTCAAGCTTGTCGCCCCTCTCTCGAGCTGGCCTGCTGAAGTAGTGAGTTGGTTTCTTGTACTCTCCACCTCACATAGCCAGGTACGCCTGGCTCATCGGGGGAGATTGTTCTGAGCCAGGCGTCTAATCTTTTTTTGAAGATGCCCACCGCACACCACTCATGTTCCTTAGGTCTTTCGGCAGCTGATTAAACAGTCTTGGTCCTCTCAAAACAAAACTATATATATATCTATATATATGTATATATTGATATATATATCACCTTGGTTAACCATAGTTTATCCTTACGCCCCAATTGTTCATTCTGATGAAGGTCAACCACAGTTTAACGTGGAATCCGAACCACGCCCCACTAGCATCCCAGCATCTTAAGCACTCGGCTAACCAGGGTACCCATTTATCTACCAACCAATTTTTTTTAATTGTGTGGAAGGATGAACAGCTGGGTTTTGCTGCGCGCCAGCTGCCGTCACCGGGTCTCGAACCCGGGGCCGATGGATTCGTAGTCGGCGACGCTAACCACTACACCACCGAGGCGCATATATATATATATATATATATTATATATATGTGTGTGTGTGTGTGCTTGTGTGTGATTGTTAGCATTTCATTTCAGTATTTACTTCTCATTAAATATCGTGTTTAAAACTACTTACGAAATTTATCTAAAAATCTGTTTTGAAACGGAAAATAGTCAAACAATTAAGCACACCGGACAGAAAATTAGTCATCCCTCTCAGAATGTACCTAATAACGTGTGACGGCGCCTCTGGCCTTGATAACCGCACGAATCCGGCGAGGCAGAGACTCTACGAGGTTGTGCATGTACTGAACATCGATTTGCTGCCACTCGTTCATCAGCCGGTCCCGAAGTTCCGCCAGAGTCCGTGGGTGTCTATTCCTGCGCTTCACTTTCTGTTTCCAGCCTGAACAACACCTTCGACGCATTCAGGATTAAAGGCTTCATTGGACCTGCGATGTACTCGTCGCCTCCCATCATTGGAGAACAAACAAAAACGGGACTCATCGGACCAAATTACACGTTTCCAATCTGCCGCAGTCCAGTTTTTGTGCCTCTGAGCCCATTTATAACGTGCCAATTTGTGACTTGCTGTTAACAGCGGCCTCTTCCGTGGTACCCTGCTCCAGATGTCCATCGCATGCAGTTCTCGTCGCAATGTCCGTTCGGAAATGGTCGCTGGAGAACCTCATTGGTTTCTTGGAGCAATTGTTCTTTGGTTTGAAAACGATTTGCAGTTACTAGACGAGAAACATGGCGGCGGTCACTGTTGTCGAGAATTGTTTTCCGGCCACAGTTACGCCGTCGATTTTCAGTTGATTGCGAACTACACCACTCTTTGTAAACTCGCTGGACAGTACGCGTTGACACACCAACAAATTGGGCTACTTCAGACATTTTGTGTCCGTGGGCTCTGCCAAACACGATGGCTCCTTTTTGCCACTGAGTAACGTCTGCCTCACGACCCATTTTGCAGACTATATCCAACACACACTTTGTTCTTCACCACCTCACGAAACAGATCTGATCCTGTGTGCTACGTCACCGCTACTTGTCACTTACCAATGCTACATCAGCGCCCTCTGTGTGACCTTGAACTTCCTACTATCGGTGCTATTAGGGGTGACTAATTTTTTGTACGGTGTGCTTATATAATATCAATCAAAAATAACACTCTTTACCCAAATTTCCAGATGAGGAGGGATGCAGGGTCCACCTTGAAAAGCTGTTGAAACCCAACTAAAATATATATATATATATATATATATATATATATATGTGTGTGTGTGTGTGTGTGTGGTGTGTGTGTGTGTCTGTGTGTGTGTGTGGAGAAACATTATCACTCGCCTCGTACCTTATAAAACGCTCTGAATGGGTAATTAGAGCGAAAATTGCTTACCACCTGCAAGTAAAGAAATTATTCAATCCGAAGCAACATATTTTCAGAGCTGGAAGATTATGTCTATCACAGTTATTAGACCACTAGAAGAAAATACTGGAAACATTGTATCAAAGTCAAAATATGGAGCTAATCTATACTGATTTCGCTGATCATAGGATAATATTCGTAGCATACAAATTTAAGAAAACAGGAAGTACTGGGAAGGTAAGACGATACATATATTTAACTTTCTGACCCGAAAGAACACGAAGAGTATTGGAAAATGGGGTTAAATCTGTGATCTCAGAAATCATAAGCTTTGTCCAAGAAGTATTAGCTTCCTTTCCGTTTATATTAAGGACTGCGGACATTGATGCAGATATTAATGACAGTATCGTATAATATTTCGCGGATGACACAAAGATGTGCGAGGAAATATGAAATGAAGGCGACATTGAAATATTGTTAAGGTCAACGAAAGACAATATGACCTTCAACGAAGAAAAATTCCAATTTATAAGATATGGTAACAACAAGGCGTGACAAAATAAAAGGTACAAAACACCGCAAGACAAACAAAGGAATACGAAGGACACCAAACAGCAACAGACCAGCTGGTTCCTTCGAGGCTGTCTGTTTAAGAAGGGAGGTTGAAAGATTTAAGAAAATTTAAAGACAGTGAAAGTTTTAAAGCAAAACTATGAGGTTGAAAGGAAGGAAAAAAATTTGAAGATAAAGTGAAAATTTTCAAGTAAAGAGGAATTAATTGAAGTGAAAATTCTTCAATACTTTTACGCGCTAACAATGTTTCTAACTGGGGATGTAAGGCAAGGTCAGCATTTAGTTTCTTCTTAAAGGATTCGACAGAATTACTTTTGAACTACGTTGGCTGGCAGTCCATTTCACAAATTAACTATAAGATTGAAGAAAAAATGTTTAGCTTCATTAGAATTAATATGTTTAACCACTAATTTGAGACCATTACCACGAGTTGTATCTGCATTTCTGAAGGTGAAACATTTTTCGGCGTCGACATTATGAAAACCTTTAACCATTTTAAATACCTGGATTAGATCTCGTCGAACACGTCTCTTTACGATCGAGAATAAACTTAAAGTGAGTTAACACCAAACCCAGAAGTCAGGGAGTAATAATGTCATTGTTTGTAAAATTTAGGGAACATTGTGACATTAAAATCATAACAATTAAAACAATAATGGGAATTGTCTGGAGGATCTTCCACAGCACAATAGTAAACTTCATGCTAAAGGTATGAAAGAGTTTAGTCCTACAAGTAATTGTAGAAAATGGGACAGTGCAAGCAGAAGCCATACATAGGTGAAGAATATTGGTCACGACTACAATCCCTGAAACTCTCTCCCTGGAAGGACGCGAACGATACGCAACAAAATCGGATAGCGGGACAGTGTCAATCTGTATAATGTCGACACCCAAATTTCTGAACTTGCATTATGTCGAAAATATCGACCTCATACATGGCACTTAAATTCATTTTGTTAGTTAAAATTAGGTCAGGTTATGTTAGGTTACATTACGCCCAGTTACTGTAGGTTAAGTATGGTTTGGTCGATCTGGAATAATGTCGCCATACATAAGGTCGAATGTCAACATTACTAAATTCGATTTTGTTCATGTAATTCGACTGTACTCTTCCTTTACGTTTGGAAAGAATTGGGTGAACCATTTCGTTCGAAAAGAAGCTTCAGTTTCCCGTCATTGAATCTCTCGGTGCTTAATCAAGAGGTCTTACGCTATACACTAGTTCTCAGTGGTTTTCATAGGAACATTTCCATCTCATTTCACAGCAGTGGTCCCGGGGTTCGACTACCTTACATTGAAAACTTTCTAAACGTAACTAGTTGAGCCCGGGCACTTTTCTTCTCTCGTTACGTTCCTGTTTCTTTTACCGTTATTTTTTTCTTATCTACCTCCTGTCTCTCCATTTGTCTCTTTCCTTTCTTCGTTCGTTTCTCATTCATTCTTATACTGCTTACACACACACACACACACACACACACAAACACAAAATACAATTTTTTATCTTCAAATGCGCACTGTGCAACAAACCTTTCTCGTATATCTTTGTGTGTTAGATACGAACAGAAAAAAAAATGTCTGTTCTTCATCTCACTAAATATATCCTTTCTCATTACTGCGCTCCATTCATTCTCTTCCAAAATCTCTACGAACGTTTTTTTAAATGTAAATCTTTCTTTGTTCCAAGTTTTATTTTCTTCCTCATTAACGAATCAAATATATATTTTTTTTATTAAGTTCTCATCTTTTTCAATTCTACATTTTTCTTTTCTTCAACTTCAGCTTTTGCTCTTATTTTATTTCTTTGGATTTTTAAGGTTCTCAAGAAAGTTCTAACATTACATTGGGTTTATTTACTCTCTCTCTCTCTCTCTCTCTCTCTCTCTCTCTCCTCTCTCTCTCTCATAAAATATATTTTAGTATATTTATCTTCATAAAGGCTGAAATTTTATTAACAATATATATATATATATATATACAGGGCCGGATCTAGAAGTTGCGAGGCCCTAGGCAGATCTAGAAATTACGAGGCCCTAGGCCTATATATTGACTTAATTATCGGTACTAAACCAGCAATATTAGAATCCCGCATAGACAGAACTATGCCAGCACTTAAAAATTAAACCAAACCAACATAATCACGCATGGAAATTGTATAAGAAATATAAATAAACCATACAAATAAATATAAATTATAATATGAATCAAGATTTGTATCGAAAATATAAGACAATGATTTCTAAGATTTATATAATATTATAGGTAATGACTGTCCATAGTATACAAACGTTTTTCATATGTGATGTATAAGAGATGTTGACATTTCATTTTTTATAATAGTGAGCGATCGACTTATCAGGCTAAATATTAATGCTTTACTATTTGGTTCAGATGCTCCTTGAATATTACAGCAAGGCTTTTCTACTTTTCTTCGAGCTAAACTCTTCAATTAATTGAGAATAATCTAATAAATTAGTTATATCGTTTTCTATTGATAACATAGCTAATGATTGCAATCTCGCTTGAGACATGGTGGAACGCAAATATGTTTTAATAAGTTTGAGATGCGAGAAACTTCTTTCAGCCGAAGCAACAGTAACTGGGATGGTTAATACTATTCGAAGTGCAACATAAACATCAGGATAAATCTCACTTAGTTGTTTTTGCACTATATAAACAAGGGCATTTCCGAGATCTGTTTTCTCAGGTATAAATCTGCAAAGTACTTTAAGTTCTTCATAGAGTTCTAAATCATTAATATCACTTGAACAGAACGCGCAAAACGGCTTGAGCGAGGCCCCCTTTGGCGCGAGGCCCCCTTTGGCGCGAGGCCCTAGGCGATCGCCTAGTTCGCCTATAGCTAAATCCGGGTCTGTGTGTGTATATATATATATATATATTTTTTTTTCCCTGCCAAAGTAAAATTAGCAAATAGACTAATTATACTGAAAGAAAGAACTGTATTTTGAAGATCTGTATAAAGGTGATGACACAACATATCGTCTGTCGAAAGAATTGTGGAAGATGCCTCGCGCAGTTGGTGCTGATGATGCATCATCAGGATAGTTCTCATCTAGGTTCAAATGATGTAGCGACCCGTGGTTCGAATTCCACGTTAAGTTGTACGTCCCCTTTCTGAGATGATCCCCCTTGAATACTAGTCGGAGGTTAAATTTGACACTTAACAACAACAACGCCATCAACCAAATTGTATTAATTGTTTATTTATATCTCGTTTTGAATTTTAAATTATTTTTAAAAATGTTACTCGTAAAATTTACTTCAATAGAGTATTGTCTAAGTAATATATTAAAAACTATTAAAATACCATTAACATTCCACTGACAAAATAAATAATTTAAAAGAACGCCAATAATACCCACGTCTTCAATATTTACCTTGACCCACCTATTATTATTATTATTATGTAATGTAGTATTTATTGGCAACCTTGATGATTAAATAGAGGTTAAAGATACACGAATGGTTATTGCAAGAAACATAAATATGGACCTCTTGAGAATTAATGATAATATACTCACCAAAAATTAATTAACTATGTTAACAAACGCGTTTTACTCTTGTATCAACAAAGTAACAGATTTACAGAATTAACGCTGTTTTATCAAATTCCACCCTTATTGATCACGTATTTATGGAGGAATTTAAACCGAAATACCAACTCGAGGATAATAATTACAGGGATCTCTGACCATTTTCCTTTATTTATTCACTTACTGAATATTCTCAAATAAAATACAGGGTTAGCTCGGATGCGTGTGTAGAATTTTTTTTTTTTTTTTTGATAATTTAAGTGGTAAAAATTTTAACTTTAATGATGATAATGATGATGATGTGGATTTAAATGCAAAGTTTGTACAACTTGACACTATGTTAATGAATGCCTACAACGAAACGCGACCAATAAAAAGGGAGGGTATATCAAACAAAAGACAACAGAATTTAGGGGTTACCAGTGTCTCATCATTGAGGTCGATCGACCAAAAACATAAATTATCTAAAGTGTTTTAAACGACATTAGATTACACTGGGTAACAAAATTTGAAAACTTTTCTGTTTATTATGATTTTTCTGTTGTTTCTTAATGATTTCGGGGCGCTGATTCCAAAAATGATATTGGTTTTGCTCTATCATCAACCGTTTCAAAAATTTAGATTATCACACTTTTCATATGGCAAAGTATATAAAGAAGGCTAACATAAATATTTTCTGAAAATAAAAACACTATTGGAAATTAATGTTTATTGAGCCAAAATTGTTTGATAAACCCAAAATGATGCAAAGGATATAATATATATCTGAGGAGAACCGATAAGAGAACAACAAGCTTCGTTATGCAGTGTGCGTGCCTTAAAAATGCACTGAAGAACGCGACTTCCGCGTATGAACATTCTTATCCTTTCTGATCAGCGACCATACGTAGTCTCCATCATGGAAGCATCCCAATGGCCCTGGTACCTTTTCTCCATCGTTTGAATATCTTGATGGAATCTTTCGCCATGTTCTTCACTCACATCGCCCAGGTTATCACGAAAAAAGTCTAGATGTGAATGCAGATAGTGTAATTTTAAAGACATACGGCACCCCATTTTGCCATAGCACTTAATCAAGTTTGACACTAACTCCTTATAGTTTGGTGCTTTATGGTTGCCTAAAAACCCACGAACCACATCACGGAAAGCACACCAAGCCTCTTTTTCGATTGGAGTCATCTTGGCTTCAAGGTTCTTTGAATTCAACAGCGCCTTGACTTGTGGTCCTACAAAGATGCCAGCCTTGACTTTGGCCTCAGAGAGTTTAGGGAACATGACCCGAATCTGTTGGAAAACTTCCCCTCCAAAATCTAACGCAGTTACAAACTGCTTAATTAGACCCAACTTAATATGGAGAGGTAGTAGCAGAACTATGTCAGGCTTCACAAGAGGTTCCCTGAGTACATTGTACTTTCCTGGTTGCAGTCCTTCACGTGGAGGCCACTGAACTGTTTTATAGTTGAAGCCCTGCTATCCCACAGGCAAAGAAAACACGAATATTTAGTAAACCCTCCTTGTAAACCTAACAGGAAACCAATCATTTTGAAATCACCACACACGTCCCAGTTATATTGTTCATACCTGATTTGAGCGAGCAGTTGTTTGACATTTTCATAGTCCTCTTTCATTTGAACAGAATGTACAACTGGTATAGATGGATATTTGTTCCCATTGTGAAGTAGAACAGCTTTTAAACTCCGAGTTGAACTGTCAATAAACAGGCGCCACTCTGAGTGTATATGTGTTAACCCAATAGCTGTGAATAGACCATTAACCTCGCTGCAATAACAGAGAGAGCCATTGACATCGTAGAACCTTGCAAACTCTTCATGCCGCTTTCAGTATACAGCTCTTGCAGTCTTCTCCAAGCAAATTCCACTCTTTGAGTCTGAAGGTCAGAAGCTCAGACCCTGATTTCGTCAGACCCAAATCTCTAATTAAGTCGTTCAATTCCCTCTGATTTGGAAAGTGAGGGTTTGTACTGAAAGTTACTGTATATTCTTCATCATGACTGTCCTCACCAGCCGACATCTCAGATGAGCTAGCTGCATCCTCATTTTCAACCTGCAAAGCAAAGAAACAAAATATAGGCATAGCTATATATGTAGAAGAGCATCAGCACTAAGAAAAATCGACACATAATGCCCCACAGTCTGTAAATACAGAAGGTAAAGTAATGGATAGATACCTGTTCTGGTGGACGTGGTATTGGAAGACCTTCGCCATGTGGTACAGGAGCTATGGACGACGCTATGCTTGGATACTGAAGAGTCTGCCTTCCTTTAACTTTCCTGTACTTAGAAACATCTACCATGCAGTAGTAGCAATCGTCGTGGTGGCTCTTTCGTTCTCTCCATATTCTGGCTACCGCAAAGGGCATTGCCTTGCGTACTCCCCGCAGCCACCCTTCAAGTGTGGAGCGGCAGCTTCCACAGATCACATGGGGTGCCCAGGGCTTATCTCTGGTCACCCATAGGCATACCAAAATAGAGCCGATACGACGCGATCCAGAACTTGGTGCCCTTCACAATCTTGTGCGATACTTGCTTGGGCCTATGTAATACCCACAAACGTAGCAGAATATATCCGGCGAGTGTTTACAAGCTCTAGTTGCCATTCTCTTTACCAAACTGTACTACATTAATCATAACCTGCAGATATAGAGAGAAGAGTTATTAAATCTGCAACAGATTACAGATTCCAGAAAAAAGATGTATTCACAACATTGAAATAATGTTCGCAATAAAAAAGGATCGATCACACTCAAATCGTCAGCACAGAGAAGCACAGAAACACACTACCTCAGTGCTGGTAACCATCAGACAAACAACTTGCTTTCTTTGTGTGCTCACACTTACTCACTTCTCAGACTCTGCGCTCTTCCTTATATAGCACAGTGGAAGTTTCAGGCAATTTCTAGAGCAAGAAACTGTCAACGAACATCCGGATTGTTCTCAACAATTCCTGATTATTCTGATATTGCTGCACCCATAATAACTATACTGGTAAAACATGAAAAATGGATTATCTTTGAAACCATTGATGATACACACAAACCAAGGACAGATTTGGACTCAGCGCCCACAAATGCATATAAAACATAAAAAATTCTATATAAACAGAATCAGTGTTACAGTGTTATTTATCTATATTGCATAAGAATATCGTCAGCATTACATCACATGATAAACCAACCGAGAACGCATGAGCCCTACTCGTAGGTTGAAATCTCTAAAACTTTTTAAGTTTAATGATCTCCAAGAGCTGAAAATCTGCTTACAGATTCATAGAATATTCTATAAGGAAGCTCCCGCGTTAAGCATGGAAATCATGTCAAACATCCAAGTACGGACCATTCAGTGAACTTAAGACATAACTTTTACTTCCAAAAACATCAATTTTGTCACTTCAAACATCAAAAACAATTTTCGGATTAAGTAAAGATAAGCACCCCCAGCCTTCTTTAATTAGCCTTATAAGGCTAACTAACGAAAATATCACGACCTAACCTAACCAATCGTTAAGTCAACTGTACGCTAGTGTGCATCAAAAATGGCAACTTTCAAAAATTGATTTGGCCCTACGTTATTATGGTTACATTCCCAAAAAAAATTCACATGCAAAATTTCAGGTCAATTGATTAATATCTACTGGGTCCACCTAGCTCCTAAACTTTTACAAAAATTACAATTTTTGGGATAAATTGCCTTAAATTATTTTTTTCACATATACCTTTATTTTATTGAATTGAATGATCCTTAAGGTACTATAGGCCTAGTATGTTTAGTTTGCTTGTGTTTAAGCCATAGCTACTATTAATAAACATCATTTGCCATCATGAAATACCTATAGCTATTTTTTCTTATTTTCAGGCATGTAGACTACTTTAATATTAATCTATGTTTCTATTACAGGTCAATTTTTGATATATGTTGGTGATAATAGTTGATATATGATATAATGGATAATAGTGGTAAAGCTAGTGAAGCCACTTCTAGTGGTAAAACTTGTTCAAGTGGTGCAGATAAAGTTGATGTAAAAACACGAAAAAAACCCTGTATATTTGGATTAGGTCCTAGCATCACAAATAATGATGCAAAGATTGTAGGATGTCGCTTGCCAACAAGTGAACAAATTCTTAGATGTTTCCTATTTCACCAGCAACAGGGTCTAAAAGAGAGAAGAACTAAGCGAGATATAGCTAAAATTGTTTTAACAGAAATTCAACCATTCTACAATAAAGCCAACATACCAATGATTACTGAGAAAAAAGCATGTGAGAAAATAATTTCGTTGTCAGAAAAGAATGCGAAACTGAGAGAAATTCCATTGAAAAGAAGAGAGCTACAAATACAAAGACAAGACTAGAAGATATGGAAATGCAACTTAAAATGACTTTTCCACTGTGGATTAAAATGCCAAAAAAATTATGAGTAATCCAGAAGATATACAATTTCTTCAATTTATGCAAGGGGATAGAATTGCTTCTTTTGGAGCTCATGATCAAACTTTAGCATCCAAAATGAAGCGCATTAATTTTCGAAAATGTGAAGAAAATGCGAGAAAAGAAAAGGAATTGAGAGACACTGAAGCTTCTTGCAGTTATGTTGAATTAGAAAGCAGTAGCACAAGCGATACAACTACCATTGAGAGTGAGTCAGAAGCTAATGATGGAGCTGAAAAAGATGGAAAATCCACACAGTCAACAGTCTGTTTAGGTACTCAAGCTATCATTCCTCATGACATTCTGAAAAGACCGAAACTTGTTTCTTTGGCATCAAGAATGAAAATGACTCCGGCACAACAGGCTGCATTCACAAAAGCTTTTGTTGAAGAATGTGGTGGTAACACTAAGACAGTGGCAACTTCATATGCTACAGCTGATAGAGCAAGACGCGAAGTAGCCCAAAAAATTTCAAGTTCCGTTCAAAAATCCTGGAATCCTCCTAAATTGGCCTCTCTTCATTGGGATTCGAAAATAATTTCTACTCTGCAGGATAAATATGTTACAGAAGAACGATTAGCCGTATCAGTTGGAAATTCAATGGATCTCAAACTACTTGGTATTCCATCATATCATCCTAGTGCTGGTGGCAGTGGCCAATCTGGGAAAAACTTGACTGAAAAAGTTATGAAGCTACTGAAATTGTGGAACTGCTCCGATTCAATAGTGAACTTGGTTTTCGACACTACAGCAACCAACACGGGACATGTGAGCGCTGCATGCATAACTATCCAACAAGAGATTGGACGGCCTTTATTATGGTCTGCATGCAGGCATCATGTTGGTGAAGTTATTATGAGTCATGTGTTTCAGGACATGAAAGTAGAAACTTCGAGTGGACCAAAATTAATGTCTTTAACAGATTTCGAGAAAAGTTTCAGTGGATTTCCAAGGATGAAAAATTGAAAAAAATTGACTTCAATCAGTACTCCAAAGCTGTCCAGGAGATTCTTCAGGAATGGACTGATTATGCAATTCAAAAAGTAATATAGAAAAGCAACATACACGATGACTACAAACAATTTTCTGACTTAGTTGTGTTATACTTAAATGTAGGACCTAGTGATAAGGATATAACCCTTCAGCGACCTGGTTCTATACATAGAGCCAGATGGATGAGTAAAGCAATATTGCTCTAAAATTGCATTACTAGAAGATAATATCTCGAAACTACCTTCAGTAACAATCACAAACAAGCAACAAATTCTGAAACTAAGAGACTTTGCAACCTTCATTTCACTGATTACTACCATGGTGGATGCCTGCTCTTCAGTTTTTTGATGCACCATGGCACGATTTGCAGCTTTACAAAAAGCTTCTTAGATACGAGGAAGTAAACAAGCAAATAGCAAAAAGTGCTCTAACATCTTTGAAACGTCATCTCTGGTACCTTTCATCAGAGATGATTCCTCTTGTATTATTCAGCGATTTGGTTCCAAAAAAATGAACTTCGTGCTATAACAAACCATCTACTTTCCTATAAACCACACAAGATTGAGACAGTGGTTCAGAAGTAGACATGGATCTGTTTTGGAAAGCCTAATTTCCCTACCAATCTACGATCGGAAACCACTACTGACTTGGTTGACAAAAACTCATGGTTCATATTCTCTTCACTACAGTTAGACTATGATTTTTTAATGGTTGAGATGTGTTGAATGGAAAACAACAGCATCATTTATATCTTCCAAAGAAAAACTTTTGGCTATAAATGTCATAAATGATGGCTCTGAGAGGGCAGTAAAACTATGCAGTGACTTTTGAGGCTGCAACGACTGAAGAACATCTTCAAAATGTTCTCCAAGTTGTAGAAGCTGACAGAAAAGCCACTCCTAATCTGAGAAAGAGACAAGCTTCTTTATCATCTGTTTTAGAAGAAAAAGGACAAAGAAAAGAATTAAGATATCAATAAGCAATAAATCAATTTTACAAGTATTTTATCATGAAATACCATTTTTAATAGGTGGAGGTGGTCGGTGGGATGCTTGGCAAGTTGGGTCCTCGTCCCGCATCCTGGTAACTCACTTCATGATTCTCAGAATAATACAAAAAAAAGTCTAAAAAAGACAGATAATTTCATGAATTGAGGCTAAAACTTGCCTAAAACTAACTATTTACAATTTTTTCTTCAACAAAATCTACAACGCTTACACAAGATTTTCTAGTCAAACCATAAAATTCCACAATTGTCAAATTTTCATCTTCGAGGTGGACCCATTAAATATTGTCAGAACAGCTTGAAACGTGGACACTGAAGGTTTGTTAGGGATTGTAACCATAATATCATAGGGCCGAATCAATATCCGAAGTTCGAAATTTCACCCCTTATAGGCTGATGCACCCTACTGTACGCCCTTGACGATTGGTTAGGTTAGGCCGTGATATTTTCGTTAGTTAGCCTTATAAGGCTAATTAAAGAAGGCTGGGGGTGCTTATCTTTACTTGATCACAATTTTCGTAATTATTTAAGGAAGAAAATCTTGGATGGTTACCATCTTCTTTTCTTCTAAACCAGTGTTTCTCAAACAGTGTGTAGCGATCCCCCGGGTCGTAGTTTGTTTATCCCTGTAGTAGTGATTTGGGCGCAATAAAACAAAAACAAAACCTCCCTTCCTGAGTCTGTTTACTCCTGTGGGGGATGATAAGGGGTCGCGCCGACCTAAACCCCTGACACGGGGGTCGTGGGGCAAATCCGGTTGAGAAACGCTGTTCCAAACCTTTTTTGTCATATCTTATTTTTTCATTTCTCCTTTTAAACCTTTTGAAAAAAAACAACAACAGAATTTAATGTTCAAATTATTGCTTTCTTCAAATTAAAAATACTTACCTCACTCTGAAGCTTATCATTATCATTATTAACAATAAAGTTCACGTAAATCATTATTATTATTATTATTATTAACCAATACACACTATGTCAATTATTATTTTAATAATTATTCCAATTTACTGTATGTAAATACCCATGAACCTTTATATATAAATTGTGAAAGTTAACTACAGTCACGAGAGGCAACTCTCATTGTCCCTTATTCAAGGGTTTTTTGAGATGTAGTACTTAAATTCGTACGTCCTTACTAAAAAATTATTGTATTTGTATTCTGAATGTACGAATAAAGTATTGAATCATTATCAATATTTTATGGTTGGTAATTTTAGAGTTAATATTAATATTTAATTTTTTGATTTAACAATTCTTGCGTAAGTAATATTTCGCAGTAAATTTTGTGGTAACGTGAAAATCCGCAAGACATGCTAAACTCACTAACAAACTAATGTATAGAAGACCGACTGTATCTATCTATCTATGTACAGTATGGTGTAGTGGTTATCATATCTGACCGGCAATCGGAAGATCCCGGGTTCGATTCCCGGGTGGTTACCTCATTTGTTCGTTCTCCCTCCTCATCTTGCGCGGAATGTTCTTCTATACAAGCGTCGTTCTTTACGTTAATTATACTGTGTGTTGTTTGCAGTTGAAATGTGTGTGTGTGTGTATATATATATATATAATGGGAATGAACTCAGAATGGTCCCCTGAGTTTTTTATGATACACACAGACAGTGCATGGAACAAGGAACTCTTCTGGGATAATTAAATCCACTATAATCCGAATAAGTAATGGTAAATGACAAATACCTCACTCGCAAAGAGGTCCCATAAATATAGCTTCCCTCACCAGCTATCTGCAAAGCAGACAGGATCCAGCTTTGGGACATGGATCTAGGGCAGGGGTGGGGAACCTGCGGCCTTTTGGGGTACTAGTTGCGGCCTTCTGCCCATTTGACATTCAGAATTCATACCGTACGATAATGGATTGTAGACTGAAATATGACATTTTGTTGTACTGTATATGTTAAATTCTCAGCATGCGGCCTAATAGGGTCTTGGTTAAATGAAATGCGGCCTTCCAATGAAAAAAGGTTCCCCACCCCTGATCTAGGGTTTAAAGCAGCCTAGCCCTGCTACATTTAGAACCTCAATATAAGCAAAAGACTCGAAGCTATATTTATGGGACCTCTTTGCGAGTGACCCGTTGCCCACGTCGGGCTAGCATCATGAAAAAGAAAAACTATGTTATTTGTCATTTACCATTACTTATTCGGACTATAGTGGATTTAATTATCCCAGAAGAGTTCCTTGTTCCATGCACTGTCTGTGTGTATCATATATATATATATATATATATATATATATATATATATATATATATATATATACCTTTCAACCCTTCAAATGTTCCGTGCGATGATTCCTCATTTCACGAAGGTCAAGCTTGTCGCCCCTCCTCTCGAGTTGACCTGCTGAAGTAGTGAGTTGGTTTCTTGTACTCTCCACCTCACATAGCCAGGTACGCCCGGCTCATCGGGGATTGTTCTGAGCCAGGCGTCTAATCTTCTTTTGAAGATGTCCATCGTAACACCACTCGTGTTCCTTCGGTCTTTGGGCAGCTGATTAAACAGTTTTGGTCCTCTCACAACAAAACTATTTTCTTTTGGGGTTAAGGATGTTCCCTCTCTAGCCTTTAATTTGGGAACACGACACGGTCTTCCTTTTCTACTTTCCACTGTTGTTTGGGGAGTTACAGGGTTCAGAGTAAGATTAGCGACTAGTTTCTCCATTATTTTCCAAGTGTAAATAATGGTGTATCTCTCTCTCTCTCTCTCTCTCTCTCTCTCTCTCTCTCTCTCTCTCTCTCTCTCTCTCCTCCTTTCCAGTGAATATAGGTTTAATTCTTGTAACCTTCCGTTTCCGTTTTCTCATTGTATCAGTTGCTCGGAGACACTAGCACCGGACCTTTCCCAGTAATTTAGTTCTTTGCACCCATTCATCTTGGCTGTGAAGCTTCTCTGAATCCCTTCTAGCTGTCTAATGTCTTCTTTTTTATATGGGGATGTTAGGACCGAGCAGTATTCCAATTTGGGTATGATCGGTGTTTTCAGTAGAGGAATTATTATATTCCTATCCCTTCGTTTAAAGGTTCTCAGTATCTGCCCAGTTATTCTCTTTGCTCTGTTTACTATTATCTTATTTTGCTTTTCAAATTTCGCATCATCAGTCATTACAACCCCTAAATCTTTTGCTTTAGAATTTCTCTGAATTTCCTGTCCATTTGGGGTATAATAATCCATGGATTTTAGGTCCTTTCTTTTTCCGTACCGTAACAGCTGAAATTTTTCAATGTTAAACTTCATATTGTTGTCTTCCGTCTACTTGTAGATTCTGTTCATGTCTGTTTGCAGAGATCTTATATCATCTGGGTTTTCTTATTTTTCTACTGATCTTTGTGTCGTCGGCAAGGGATGTTACTGTGCTGTCTCTGGTAACGTCCTCATCTATGTCAGTTAGCATGATTATGAAGAGTAGTGGAGCTGTGGTACTGAGCTGAGGATCTTTGATTCTGATGAAGATACTCCATGTACTCTGACAACTTGCCGCCGCTCACTAAGGATTATATATATCCATTTCCCTACTTTTCCTGTTATTCCCATATACAGGGTGTGTCTAAATTATATTAACAATTCTATGGAAGAAGTGTTAACCTAATTTAGACACACCCTGTATTTCAGTTTATGTATTACGATTCCATGGTCACACTTGTCGAACGCTTTGGCAAAGTCTGTGTACATTACATCATAGTTTTCATTACTTTCCAGTGCATCAATAATGTTGTAGTATTCCATTAGTTGTGATAGGCATGATCTGCCTGACCGAAACCCATGTTGGTTATCACTTAATTTTTTCTGAGTTTCCAAAAAGTCATAAATTTCCTGTCTATCTATTCTTTCAAATATTTTAGTGAGATGAGATGCTTATATGTGTGTATATATATATATATATAAAGCAACTTAACGATACTATTATATATCGTTTGATTTTAGTCGTTGATGGCATTCAATGAACCTTAGATGCAAATTTCCTTCCTAATCAGGAAACGCTTCGGTGCATGGAATAACCTTTCATAACCCGTTCCATAAATTCCAGAACCTTGCACGCCGTCACTAATCGAAATTCCATTTCTGCTTCTTGCTTTTCCTCACTGTTTACACACACACACACCACACACATATATATATATATATATATATATATATATATATATACATACAGAGTGTTCTAAAATTACCTAGTTGACTTTTATTTGTCTACCGATCAGTAGTGGGACGTTGTGAACAATGTGTTGAAATTGAAGGAAGACGCTTTGAACTTCTAAAATAAACAATTATTGTTGCTTTTCTTATTGTTGCTGTATTTGAAATACAATTGTTAAATATCGCATAATTTTTGTTAAGATTACGAGGTAATTTTAGAACACCCTGTGTGTGTATATATATATATATTTTAACTGCAAACAACCCACAGTATAATTAATGTAAAGAACGACGCTTGTGTAGAAGAACGTTCCGCACAAGATGAGGAGGGAGAACGAACAAATGAAAAATGAGGTAACCACCCGGGAATCGAACCCTGGATCTTCCGATTGCCGGTCAGATATGCTATCCACTATACCATGGACCTCGATTAATCAGAAGTCGTAATTCTCCTGCATATATATATATTTAATCTTTTATTTTTCACTTTCTATTTTAATTTATTTTCCTATTTCTTATCATCTTTCTTTCCTTCCTCCTGATCAATCCTTTTAAATTTGTGTAAATAAGGAGTCCCTCAGGAATGAAGATTCGTTTCTCATCTTTTTTAGTCGAAGTTAATTAGAGAAAAATGAATAATACAATCGCTTGTGGAAATTGGAGAAATTCTTCCGGTGAAAAAATTCGATCAAAAAAAAAAAAAAAAAAAAAAAAATTTGATTTAAATCACATTTCGAAATCGGAAAGGTTCGTAGTTCGATTTTGTTTGAGTTTCATTTGAAAGCATAATTTACATTCATTATTTTATATGTTCACGCAACGAATGTGAAGATCAGAAGAGTGTTGACGATCAAATTTCATATATCTCTCACGATACAGAAACAATGTTCAGTTTTATTTACTCAAGAGGATCTCTCTCTCTCTCTCTCTCTCTCTCTCTCTCTCTCTCTCTCTCTCTCTCTCTACATACATATCGTAGCCTCGTAGCAGTTCCGGAGGTCAAGCTGGTGGCCTCACTGTGGGTAGTAGCGACCAGCGGTGTTTACAAAGGGCAAGGACGTAATCAACGCAAGCTGATGACTTGTGTTTACTGGGAATTCCTCGTTTATGGGAAACACTTACAAACAATGTTCCCTCTAAGGTGTGCGCGTGTGCGCGCGCACACGCGTTGTGAAACCCGCGCACACAGCAAAATAAAATGCGCACAGGCTCAAGCGTATCATGAGTCACGAGAGTAAATGAAGTAATTTCAAAAATTTCAGTTTAATGAATTCTATAAAGAACAAATTAAGAAATGGCTTGAAAGAAAATCATTTGGACACGCTCATGCGAATTAAAAGTTACCTGAATGATGACGGATGTATTAATCTTCATAAAGTTTATTTGGAATGGGCAAATGCTAAAGATCGTAGGGAGAAATCATAATCATACTTAAATGAAAGGCACTTTCATTTAATGTTATTTTGATTATATTTTATTTTATTGAATTTTATTATTTTTTATTTTATTCCTATTTTGTGAATGGATAAAATCCTGTATTAATCTTGATAGTCTATTTTAAATTGCTAAATGCTAAAAATTGTTTTGAGAAATGATAACTAAAATAGTCATTTTCAATTAATGTTATTTGTATTTTATTTCTTTATTTTGTTGAATTTTATTTTACTATTTTTTTATTTTATTCATATTTTTAGAATGGATAAAATGGTTTCTTTTTTAAGAATATATAATATCGTAAACAGTTTTTTAATATCCATTTAATAGTACCGTAATGATCGAGCTATCACCTTATGGAAATAATATTTATTAAGTATTTAATATTTATATAAATTTCATTTTGAAAATAATAGCGTTCAGAAAAGTTTGCACAATTTTTCACCATGAATCTAAATGTACGCACAACGAAAATTTCTTGCGCACACGGACTAAAAAAAATTAGAGGGAACATTGCTTACAAACCCCCAATCCCAATCGGGAAGGGGTTTCACCGGGTTACCAGCTCTTTTCAGAGGGGGCGAGTACACTGATTCCTTCAGTGTAGCGCGCGTGCGGCCTAGAACATCTAAGAGCATTACAGACCTGTTATTGCTCATATATATATATATATATATAAAGGGTGATCCAGAGAAATGGGACCCAAAAGAAACCCCTGTAACTCTTAAAGTATAAGTCCTTTTATAAAATCATACGCATCATTCGAAAGAGGATAGTTACAAGTTTGTACAGGATTGTATAGGTTTTCACAATACAAGACAAGATAAGATACAAAACAAAATAAAAGTGTTAGTTAAAACTAACCCTTCAAGATGACTGCATGGACTGTGGAACAGCTGCGTTTCATAACTGAGCAATATTATGAGCATGGAAGAAGTGTAGTTTCAGCTCAAAGATCTTTCAAGACAAATTTTCAGATGTCAAAATCACCTTCTAAGAAAGTAATCCGTCGGTGTGTCAGAAATTTTTCCCTAACTGGCAGCATTGGAAAAAGAAAACCAACTGGAAGAGTGCGCACAGCAAGGATAGACGAGATCATTAACAGAACTCATGAAATTGTACAAGATAATCCTAACATAAGCATCAGACGTGCTTCTCAGCTGTTAGGAGTTGGATATGGAACAACACACCGTATATTCAAGCAAAATTTAATGCTCTTTCCATATAAAATTCAAACAGTGCAACAACTAAACGATGGAGATTTTGCACGAAGACGACAATTCTGTCAATGGATCCAACAGAAGGTAAATGACACCACCAATTTTCTAGCAACTTTGATTATGTCAGACGAAGCCCATTTTCACTTGAATGGAACTGTAAACAAACAAAATTGTCGTTTCTGGGCAACAGAAAATCCATTGAATATTACCGAAGTCCCGTTGCATAGTCAGCGTGTAACTGTTTGGTGTGGTCTTACTGCATCTCAGATCATAGGGCCGTACTTTTTCGAGGATTCCACCGGAAACACGGTCACTGTAAATGGTGATCGCTACGAAAAAATGTTGACCGATTTCCTTATTCCTAAATTAAGAGATCTTTGTCTAGAAAACCACTGGTTCCAACAAGACGGAGCTACCTGCCATACCACGAGGAACTGCATGGCAGTTTTGCGTCAAACGTTTCCAGGCGAGTTAATCTCAAGATTTGGAGACGTTGAATGGCCCGCAAGGTCTCCGGATTTTTCTCCCTTAGATTATTATCTCTGGGGATATTTAAAGAGTAGGGTCTACAGAAATAACCCAACGACCTTGCAAGAATTGAAGGCCGCCATCACAAATGAGATACAGGCCATACCACCGCACACTCTTGCAAAAGTGATGCAGAACTTACAAGCGAGAACACTGGAATGCTTGGCAACTAATGGAGCACATTTGAAAGGAGTCATTTTAAAAAATAAATATTTCATAATAAACTTGTAACTCTACTCTTTCGAATGATATATAGTTTTTTATGAAAGGAATTAAATATTAAGAATATTTGGCTTTTTTTTATGGGTCCCATTTATCTGGATCACCCAGTATATATATATGTGTGTGTGTGTGTGTGTGTGTGTGTTATCAAGTCGGGATATTTAAGATTCAAAGCGACGTATACAGTAAGCTCATCGAAGAGTAATTTATGGAATATTGAAATCTCCCTCATACAGTATATTTAAATTAATAACTTGCTCGTTACATCCTGACTGTACTTTGCTGTAATATACTAGTTCGTTTCAATTAAACCTTCACGAAGGATATTTTGAATCCTTTTCTTTTGTGTTGCGTGTAAAAAACAACAAAATGTTATACTGTTCGTGAATGCCAAAGGGTTACATTCGTTGCCAAAATGTTGCAACACCTCTTTCCGTCAGATTAGCGAGGTTAATTGACGTTGTGTCTAATCGGGAGTTAGATGGGTGCGATCGTCCTTCGCGTTTAAATGATGTGGCGACTCGTAGGTGCTTTGGGTTCCACGCACAGCCAGACGTTACGAAAGAGATTAAACAACAAAAACAGCATTATTATTATTATTATTATTATTACTAGTACAGTTCCCGTCACTTCGCTGACGGTTAGACAGGCTAAACTACAAAAAAAGAACCCAGCCGTGAAAATTTTGAGCTTCACATTGTGTCAACATTTCTGAATCTGGTATCTCCCAAAACCTCCTCCCACCATTCATACAACTTGGGGGCTAACCCCCTCCCCCATTACCCCCACCCCTCCCCTTTACCACACCCATCCCCCATTACCCCCACCCCCACCCTTCCGCCCACCCCAACCCTTCCCCCCACTCCCACCCTTCCCCCACCCTCACCCTTCCCCCATTGCTAAACTACAGAAAAGAACACAGTCATGAAAATCTTGAGCTTCACATTGCCGCCCGTAATACAATTTCTGAATTTTTTTTACAATTTCTGAATTTTTTTCTCACAATTTTTTTCTCACAATTTCTGAAAGTGTGACGGACGGACAGACAGACAGACGGACGGACGGACGGACGGACAGCTCTCTTATTATAGTATAGATTATTATTATTATTATTATTATTGAGAATAATTTCAAGAATAGTTTCAAGAAATTTCAAGAATAATCAGTATTCGTCATTGTCTTAAAGTCCAATATTTTAAATTATGCAAATCAACTGTTGTTCGTTTAATCGTGTTCTTCAACTTCTTCCGCAACATCTAAGGTCATACGACGAAGGGGATCTACGCCTTTACGTGGGGTCCGAACACGTACGTGAGGTTGCTACATAATTTGGATACGAAGGACGGTCTTCCACCCAACGACTTATCAAGCCCAATGTCGCTAAACTTCGCTGATCGGCGGGAAGCGGTGTTGAGAAATGGCCACACGACGTAGCCCGCGCAATTCAATTATTTTTCGGTTTGTTTTCCTTCTTGATATCACGGGCCACGAGCCTTCCTTCTACATATGCAAAGTTTATAACCACATATATTCATTAAGGTTATTAAAGGCAAAGAGCTTGGGGCTTTAATTCTCTCAGAAATTGCACTTTATATTCTACGAACCTGAGTTACTTAATCTAGTTGGTTGTAAATCTGTCTGTTTAAATGGCGTAAATTTACATATACGCGCTTTGTATATTTAACAAAGTTCTCCTATCATATTACGTTTTAAAACATTCTTCAGGTTGTGGCGTTCATGTATGATGACAATTTTTAATTATAGTTATATATTTTTATATATAGGGGAGAGCGGGGTTAGTTCGCCACCATTTTTTTTAATGCCTTAAAATTTGTATATAATTGATGAAAGAAGTGGATATTAAAACTATTTTAAAGTTGAGGAGTGAAGCATGTATGTCATCAATATCTTGTCAAAATATAGACATTTCTTTGACTTATAGTCATTTCAATTAAAATTACCATGCTGACCGAATGTGCCCCACCTATAGGGGTACTTTTTTATGCAGGAAGGAGGGGCCAAGGGCAAATGCCCGCAAAAGCGCCCCTCCCATAGAAAAAGAAGAAAGTCAAAATCAAGGTCCGGGGTTTTCGAGATGCCTGCGTTTGAAAGATGGTAGGTCATACACAGGAAGAAAGCTGGATTGAGGAAAATTGTTTCAGAGTTGATTGGTTGAGTAGATAAAAGCCTGAAAATACCGATTAACCCTTGCGTTACAGAATTGGACAGAAAAGGAATGAAAAAGTGTAGAAAGTCTGGTAGTGCGTGCTCTCCTCAAAGGACGAGGCATGCAGTTAGAGAGTTCAGAAGGTTGCGGTACTTTCGCCATACTTAGGGGCACCTTCGCCTGAAGCAACCTTATGTAGAGAAGAAGAAATTATTAGACAAAATGGGAGTAGAAAATACCAAAAAAATATTACAATGAATTTATTATCCTGATATATATATATATATATATATATATATATATATATATATATATATATATATATATATATATATATATATATATATATGGATAGATAGATTGAGAGAGAGAAACATAGAACTTTTTTTATTTTTGTGGAAATTATTTCTCACAATATTAATATTTAACTTTAAATGGTGTAAATGCACTGGAGGTATATATATGAGACTTGTGTATATGCAACTTGCAACTTTAGGCGAGTTCGAACGACGGTTCAGGATCGACCAACGGTCGACCCCTCCCCAGTATCCCGCCTCATTTGCGGGATTTGGTGAAGGAAGGAATTGCTGTCTGATCTCCTGCCCTCGTAGCCAGCCACACATGGCTGGTCAGGGACTTTGCACAGGAATCTGTCCAGCTGGTTCTTGATATATATATATGAGATGAATTTCACAATTAAACACGTGAAAGGAATGAATGATGCAAACCCACAGGGAAAAAGAAAAATAATTCCAAGGCCTTTCGTGTATTTAGAAGTACACCTCGTCAGGAATTATATATATATATATATATATATATATATATATATATTTATAATTCAAGAAAACGCTCCTTTGATGAATGACACGCAATATTTGTAAGCTCCGCCCATTGTGCGCCATCCTGAATCTGGGAGCTCGTTGTTGTCACGGAAAAATTTGTGGTCACTTTTTTCCTTCGCTTTGCTGCCGTAAGGTTGTGCGAATTCGTTCTCTTTGAAATCTTATATTTTGGTTCCTTCAGAACATTTGTTTGAGAATTCCTTGTTTGAGGCCGTTGCAGTTTAACTTAGTGTAGTAATGTAACAATGAGTGTATTTCCACAATGGAGTTTGAAAGGATTTGTAAATAAATTTGTTAAGGCTACTGTTGCCAAAAACTCTCAGCTATTTAATCTTGGGTTAATTGCCCCATTACGAACTTAAGAGTTATTCTGCTCCTTATAGTACTGAGATTAATTTGGGCTATAAACATAATTATATTTGTATATAACAGTAATATTTCTACTAAAGTTAAGTTAGTTTTAGCTTGTGGACGGTAATTTACCTTGGGTATATACCGTGGGACTGAACTGACTGTTACTTATTAGTCTATGTCACCCCCCTCCCTCTTGTCTGCTCTGTGGATTTAAGGGGTTCTGAGTTTAATAATTTAGATTTAGATTCCTCTTATCCTCGAAGTAGATCTGAGAGTATAAGGTTAAAGAGTGGTTAATTCACTAGTTATTACTTACTCGAACTGAGTCATTCAGACTCAGTCGAGTTTAACTTGGGTATGGCTTTGGTCGAAGGGTGATTGGCGTCAAAAGATTTGTTAATCGAAGAGCTATCACCTTTCGATTCTATGGCTGTTCATCCGAGGTTTTGCTCAGTGAATTCCACCCAGACAGTAAGCCACTTATTTTGTGTGGGACCTCCAAACTGTCCCGAACGGCAGTTGAGGTGAGAGCACGTTTTGACTGGAATCTAATTAGTCCTGGCAATTGAGTTAGGGTGGTTAGCCCCTCAAGTCCCCATAATTTTTTACGTGTGACTCCTGCAGCATATATATAGGTGTTCATGTATGAAACGCAAAAAAGACATCAGTGGGCAGTGGACATGATGATCGCTATTATTGACATCGCAGTATGGGTGTACAGTAATAATAGGACTGTTTCATTTTACAAAGAAATTTATCACCAAATCACGTGAAATGAAATATATATATATGTAAAGACAGAGGATGTCTGTTCGTTTTTTTTATGCAGGAAGGAGGGGCCAAGTGTAAATGACCGCAAAAGCGCCCGTCCCCCTTCATAAAGGAAGAAGAGACAAAATCAAGGCCGGGAGTTTTCGAGATGCCTAGACAATCTGCGTTTGAAAAATGGGAGGTCATATACATTAGGAAAGATGGATTGAGGAAGATTGTTCCAGAGTTGACTGGTTCAGTAGATGAAAGATTGAAAATACCGATTAACGCTTGCGTTAGAGAGTTGGATAGAAAAGGGATGAGAAAGTGTCGAAAGTCTGGCGCTCCGTACTCTCCTTAAAGGAGGAGGCATGCAGTTAGAGAATTCTGAAGAGCAATGTTCGTTCGTTACAATAGCGATTGTGAAGAGAGAGGGATTGAAGACAGTGAGTAAGAGGTGGGGAAGTGATGAGACGAAAAGCCTTTAATTCCACCGTCAAGTATGGCTCTGTGGGTTGAGCCACCCCACACATGAGAAGCATACTTCATACAGGGGCAAACAAGACCCTATACAGAGACAGCAACTGAGTGGGGGTGAGGAAACCGCGGAGGCGGTACAGCACACCTAACCTTTTTGAAGCTGTTTTGAAAAGACAGTATATGTGATCTTCCCAGGAAAGATCACGAGAAAAGGAAACGCCAAGAATATTAAGAGAAGAGGAAGAATTGAGTTGTGTGTTGTCGAAGCTAAGGGGATAGTCGTGTGGAAGATTGTGACGAGTAGACAGATGGAGGTTTTTGAGGCATTGAAAGCCACAAGGTTTTCTCTGCCCCAATCAGAGATAGCAGAAAGATCAGAGGTCAGATGTATCATTGCCGTCCTACGCGAATCATGGAGTGACTGTTGAGAGGGACGCTTTGGGAAGCGGGTAGAGAAATGAAAAGTAGAATCATCGGCATAGGAGTGAATAGGACAGGAAGTGTGAATTAAAAGATCGTTAATAAATAAAAAGAAAAGAATGGGTGACAGGACAGAACCCTGAAGAACACTACTGTTATAGCTTTAGGAGAAGAACAGTGGCTATCAACAACTGCAGCTATAGGTCGGCCAGAAAGGAAATTAGAGATGAAGGCACAGAGGGAAGGATAGAAACCGAAGGAGGGCAGTTTAGAAATTAAATATTTGTGCCAGACTCTATCAAAAGGTTTTGATATATCAAGCGCACTAGCAAAAGTTTCACCGAAATCCGAAAGGAGGATGACCAAGAGCCAGTCGAGCGTTCCTTGCAGAACCCATACTGACGATCTGAAAGAAGGTTGTGAGAAGGTGTTTTAAACTCTTCCTATTAAGGATAGATTCAAAAACTTTAGAAAGGACAGGCTGAATGAAAACGAACTTCCAGCAGGAAAGAAAAGTACCAGATGAGAGACAAAGACGAAAGAGTTTGCCTCGGCAGGGTGTCAGTACTGAAGCACAGTTCTTAAGAACAACAGGAAGAACACCACCAGGACGTACGCCTTCTTAGAGTTCAGCCCAGATAGGGCAGAAAAAAAAAATCTTTTAAAGAGATTTTAATTTCAAACAAAATAAGGTCAGAGGGAGGAAATGGAGGAACAGCACTGGAATCGTCCAGAGTTGAATTGTAAGCGAAAGTTTGAGCGAAGGGTTCAGCTTTATCAGGAGAAGAGACGGCAACTGAACCGTCGGAATGGAAAAGAGGAGGGAAAGAAGAGGAAGTGAAGTTGTTGAAGAGGTTCTTAGCTAGATGCCATAAAGAGCGAGAAGAATTAGAATTGGATAGGTTTTCACATTTTTGTCGGATGAAGGAATTTTGGCGAGTCGAAGAACAGATTTTACACGTTTCCGGGCAGAAATATAAGCTTAGTGAGAGTCAGGAGTTGGATGGCGACGGTACTTTCTGAAAGACTCCTCTCTGTTGTGGATAGCATCAGAACAAGTAAAGTTACACCAAGTTTTTTTTTTTGCATTAGTAATTGGAATAGAATATGGAATATACGCCTCCATGCCCGAGAGAATCACTTCCGTGATGCGCTCAGCACACTCGGAAGGGCCCCGGCCACGGAAGCATTAATCATTCCATGGGAAATCAGAGAAGTACTGCCTGAGGGCCTCCCAATCAGCAGCGGCAAAGTGCCGAAGGCGCCTCCTCTTGGCCTTTATACACACCTAAACGGCTTGATTAATCTGCACTGAATTTAGTATACAAATTAAGGAAGAACTAGGAAAGGTTTTAGAAACGTACTCGCCTCCCCCTCTCCCAGTTTCCACCTAGGTTGTTTCGGAGGGCTTTTGCTGCGGAAAGCGAAGTGGGCATTCTAGTGTGTGTGTGTGTATATATATATATATATATATATATATATATATGCACCGTGCATGTATGAAAATTATACAATATAAAGAATTGTTTAATTAAAATATGTATTATTCAGTGTTCGAATGTCAAACCAAAGAAAGGTGTGTGTGTGTGTATATATATATATATATATATATATATATATATATATATATATATATATATATACAGGGTGGGCCGAAAGTCTGGATCCATAGGAAAATATTTATTTTAATACATAAATTACAACAAATGGTAAATACTTAAAATGAATATCAACTTTAACTCGTAAATGCGTATCCGTGATACTGTACAGTAGTTCGTACCCCAGTATAAATACTCAAATACTTTTTTTATTTCAGCCCAGAAATGGCTTCGAATCTAACAACAGAAGACCGGGTAGAACTTGTGCTCATGTACGCAAGACAGGGCGCTACACACAGAGAAGTTGCTACCGAATTCAATAGAAATCATCCTGATAAGCATCCAGTAACACATGCGACTGTTGGCAAGTTGTTTAAACGTTTCAAAGAAACAGGAAGTGTACATGATCGACGGCGTTCTGGTCGTCCAAAAACTGCAACTGATGAAAATACCTCCGCAATGGTATGTGAAACTTTAACGAATAGTCCAGTAAAGTCAACAAGAAGATTATCAAATGAAACACGCATCTCGAGAACGTCAATTCGAAGAATTATTAAAAATCATAAATTCCATCCCTAAGTGTCTCGATGTCAGAGGCCGCCAATTTGAGCATTTGTTTTAATTTGTTGTTTATACTGGAGTACGAACCACTGTACAGTATCACGGATACGCATTTACGAGTTAAAGTTGATATTCATTTTAAGTATTTACCATTTGTTGTAATTTATGTATTAAAATAAATAGTTTTCCTATGGATCCAGACTTTCGGCCCACCCTGTATATATATATATATATATATATACACCGGGTGTCCCATTCGAAATGAAACAACTTTGAAACCTTATAATTTTTTTATTGAATGATGCAAACAATGTAATATTCACACAGTAAATAGTCACTGTCATAAAGTTTCATATGATATATGTGAATTATAACATTTAGATACATTGTGCATAGCATAAAGTTTCCTTTTGTTAAGACCTTCACATGTTATATGCTGAACAATTTGAAACTTATATGGATAGAGCTGCAGCCGCTTGCGCACGACTCTATCACAGTTGAACGAGGAATCTGCAGTTCGACACTGGCACGACGGATGGATTTTCTCGGGCTACTACCAAAGGCTCCGCGTATTCGTTCAACATCTTCTTCCGATCTTGTTCGCCCTCCAGAGTGTTCCTTTAGAACACTGCCAGTTTCCTCAAATTTCTTGGTCCATGCATATAGGCAAAGCTGGGCACTTGCGTTTTTTTTGCGGTACTGCGGTACTGCGGTACTACCGCACTACCAAACCGGTACCGCATAACGCAGTACCGCAAAGGATCGCTGAAAGTACAGCCTGTACTTTCAGCGATCCTTTGCGTTATGCGGTACCGGTTTGGTAGTGCGGTAGTACCGCAGTACCGCAGTACCGCAAAAAAAACCGCAAGTGCCGAGCTCTGCATATAGGTCTCTTCTGGTGGGTGGTTCCTTGTGAAAGGTTGTACAGAATCGCCGTTGCACCAGAGTAGGGAACTTCAACTCAGTGATGGTGCTTGTCTGACATTAATAGGTATAACGTTCCAGATATCTGCCCCTTTGTGGGAGAGAGCATTTCGTCGCTTATATCTTGAAAGGCCCAAGCTCGAAAATTTGAAAAAAAAAACGTTTTTATCGAAAGATTGGTTCGTTTTCGTGTTCTGCACCTTGTCTCAAAAGGGTCTAGCTCTCTTCCAATCAGGAAGCATTTTTAGCATTGAGACGAATTTTAAAACATGTAGAAATATATGGAGCAACAAAACAGTTTTTCTTGTTTCCTGAACAAATGACTTTTTGCGAGCTAAGGCCTTTCAAGATATAAACGACGATTTCCTGCAATTCGCATTGAATAATTTGGTTTATGTATGAAATCATTGGGAAGCCTTGTATTATGAATTCAGTGGCGGCTCGTGACTAAAAATTCTAGGGGTGCTGTCTCTAAGAATGGGTTGAAATAATTACTGAAATAAAAGGATGAGCATTGAGCAATGAATAAAAGTTTCAAAAGTTATTGAAAAAGTTATTCAGTGAGCTCATCCTTATATTGTTCTTGATTATTTCAATTGTAAATAAAAACTTTAGGGGTGCTGCAGTTCAGCAGTGTCTACCGACGAGCCGCCACTGATTATGATTATGGTTGGTCTGATGGGGGTGGTAATCGCCCGATGAATGGGGGAAGTATAGTTTTTACTATTAGCAACTTTCTACATACTGATACCGGCAGTAAGTTTATAGAAGTCATTTAATTTTAGAATATTTAAATTTCTGAACATAGGAGAGGTATGAGATTGCCTGTTATCATTGTTTGAGAGAGTTCGTAAACATTTTTTATGAATTATTTCTCGCGGATATCGTATATAATTCTCTGTACTACCCCATGCTGTGATTCCGTTTTGTAAGTGTGGTTGAATAAATGAGTAATACAGTGTGAGGAGGTCATTTTGAGATTTTTTTTTTAGTTTAAATATTACCCTATGTAGAGAAATCTAGATATTTTCAACTTGATATGTTGTGTTGGCTTTTGAAATTTAATTTTTCATCTAACTTGATGCCAAAAACTTTAACTTCATTTACTTTTGCAAGAGGAGTATTTCCAATTATTAATGGAGTGTGCGCGATTACGTTTTTTTTAGATACAATCATATATGATTATGTTGTCAAATTTAGCAAAGCTTATTTGCACACATTCATTTATAGACATGATCTAATTATCTGTTCATTTCATTCATTTGGGAGTTGATATCGTGGTGTGTAGAAGCGAGTGTTGTGTCGTCTGTCGACTGAATACAGTTGAATGTTGTTGATCGATAAAAATCATTTACATGCAGTAAGAAAAGTAAGGGTCCAAGGAGAGATCCTTGTGGAACCCCACTTTCCAATACAGCATATTCTGATTAAATGTCATTTACTTTAACATACTGGCGACGATGAGAGAGCTATGACTTAAACCAATTTAGCATATTTTCCCGTATGACATACTGTATGTGTTTAATTTATCAAGTAAGATATCATGTGAGAGCGTATCAAAAGCTTTCGACAGGGCAAGCAAAATTAATTGTGTTTTTTATAGTTTTGGTTTATATAGATATTTTCTAATAGAATGTTCATAGCGTCTTCTGTTGTGTGGCCTTCTCTAAACCCAAATTGTGTTTGGATGTCGTATTTAGCTAAGAATTTGATTAGTCTATTGTATACGATACTTTCAAATACTTTACTTAAAGTTAGTAAGATGGAGATCGGCCAGTAATTGGATGGAGAATCAGAGTTGCCTGATTTGAATACTGGACAAACCCTGGTTATCTTCAGGTAATACACCTTGTACTATTGATTCATTCATAAGGCTTGTGAGTGGGGTTGCTATATCATCTGATATTAGTTTATATAATTTTACTGGAAAAGAACTGATAGCAACGCTTTTGTTTTTTAAGTTTTTCATTGTAGCTGATGTTTCAATGTAGCTGATGTAGTTTGACAGAATTGGTTCAAAGAAAAATGTATTTGGTGTGGGTTGTGCCATATATTGCTGGTAGTGACTGTCTGATTCTGGAATGGCTGCTGCCGTATTGCTCCCTATTTTTGAAAAGAAATTGTTTAATAAATTAACCATATCTTTGGGATCACTGGAGGAAATTCCATCCCGTAATAACGAATTTATGAGATTTGTCTTTTCTTTTTTGGCGTCAACTAAAACCTTTAATTAAAGTATTCCATATTTCACAATCTTTTAGGATTCGATTTTTGTTCGGTAATTTTAGAAGAGTAGTGGTCCGCTTTTGCGGTTTTTATGAGCGAATTTAGTCTGTCAACAATAATTTTTATATGTTTGTTCGTTTATAATATCATTCTTTCATAGTTTATAGAGAGAATGCTTACGGTTCTTGCTTACAATGAGGGCTGGAGTGATCCACTGGTTATAATTATTTTTTGACACGAGTTTCAACTTTATAGGAAAAGTAGCGTTAAATATACCCATTAGAGTGTTCGAGAATGTTTGAAATTTTGTTTCTATTTCAGTTACTTTGTTTTTCTCGACCACTCAAAACTTGATACTTCACTGATAAATTCCAATTTATTATTATAGTTGTAGGACTCGTAGTCAATTTTTATTTTCTCCTGTATTTGTAAATGGCTAAATTAACATTGTGTATGTGGGCAGATGGTCCGTAATATGTAACAGGAGTATACCTGACGTACAGTCCAAGGAAGATCGCACCCATATTTGATCTAATAAAGTGGAGTTTTCTATGGTACTATGTAGTCTTGTTGGCTTAGTAATAGTTAAATTAAAGCCATTTGTAGTGACGAGATTGTAGAAGTAGTTAGCATTATTATTAGAGTTTATTTTAGTAAGGTCGATATTTGACTGAAGGAGGGATGGGTGATTCTTGCCCTTCAAATATATGTTACATTTATCGACGCCATTTTTCTTCCTGCAGATGAAGAGCCCGCTGCCATGTCTCACGGCACCCTCAGCAACGGGGTAGCGAATGGTGCGGGAAGTAGGAACGAGGCCTCAAAAAGTCCCCCTTTAAGTTCTCCATCAGGAGATTTAACTACTTCTTCTGCAATAGGAGCTTCGAAAGAAATATTGTGTTTTTATAGTTTTCATTTCGTGATCGTAACCATTTTATTGTGTTGGTCTTCCGACGGGAGATAGCCGAAATTTTGAAATTTGGAACGTTTTCTGAATTTTTTATGAAAAATAGAAAATGAGAAGATTGAGGGAAAACTAATTAAAATAATGAAATTAAAAGTTAACACGAACTCTAAGAGTGCATTCCTTTGTTTAGCATTTAACTTTTCTATTCTTTGAGTCTGAAGGAATTCCTGAAGGACACAATACCTTCACTTAAGTTAAGTTTAAATAATGATACTAAATGTATTTAAAATCACTGTTGAAAATGTGAATATTATTCTGTATATATAATATATACAGTATATCTGTTCCCTATAAATGTATAAATATTTTATAATCATTTGTAAATTCTAGTTTAAGATTGTAAATACAAAAACATATTATAAAACAATTGTACACACAATATATATATATATATATATATATATATATATATATATATATATATATATATATATATAAATTATTTCACGAAAGTAACACGTGAAAATATTTATGATGAATAAAACCACGAAGGAAAGGAAACAGAATGGTGCTCAAGCGCTTTCATCTAATGACATCCTAATGACATCCTCAGGATCCTGAGGATATCATTAGACGAAAGCGCTTGAGCATCATTCTGTTTCCTTTCCTTCGTGGTTTTATTCATCATATATATATATATATATATACTATATATATAACTTATATGGAATATAATGCATGAACATACACGATTTTTTCATAATGAAAAATTGTCCTCGTTAGGGTTCGAACCCATAACCTCTTGAGTAGAAGATGAGAGTGCTAACCATTACACTACGAAGGGAAAAAAAGAGTTAGTACAACCTGTCATATATTTAAACAACCGAGGAAACGCATAACGCTTTCGCGTCCAGAGGCATTTTACATTCCTAATCTTCTCCCCCAATACGGAAGGGTTAACACGTCGTAAAGAGTTAGTCGGTTCGAAACATTGTGGGGGCGATTTATATATATATATATATATATGATAATTAGTTTACTTTTTGAAGTCTCATATTATATGAATGCTTAGTTATAGTAGTGTAAAATATGTTATCAGTCTTCATTATTATATATATAATATATATATATATAAATCAGAAATTAAAGATAACTGTACATATATATATATATATTATTGGTGTACCGTTTAATCGGCATCGGCCAATTTTAGCCAGTTTTTTTCACCGATTCTTTGAAATTTAAAATTGTTCATTATAAAACAAAATATATTGATAGAAAATTGAACATACAAAAAAGCACGATGATAATAGATATTCATTTTAAAGTGTAATTACATAAAAAATATTTTACATTCACGAAAAAGGGAAAGCTTAATAAGTTAAGTTGGCCATAAATTAACATTTTCTCAAAGTAGTTAATCTCTAAATATTATAAACTAATGTAATCTCCTATTCTCTATTAATAATAATTCTATATTAAGTTGTACTTTATAATTTATATATATTTGAACCATCTTATTATGTTGACTTTATTTTTTAAGTATTTTAATAATTTTATAAACCCAAATTTTATATTTGTTTTTTTTTTATTCAAATTGGCCATGAGGGACTTGAAATTTTGATGAAAATTTTTGTTTTTGTTTATATTGTTGAAGAAAGAAAATACCTTCAACAGAAGGAAATAGAATTACTTTAAATATTCGTATTCAATTTATGAAACTAAAATAAAATTATTTTATCATTTTACTGAGTAATAAAACTTTTTAACATCATTTTAGCTACGAAATATGAGTAACAATTCTGGTACTGTATATTGTGGAGTGAGGTAAGGAAAAGCATTCAAACAAATTTGAAATTTAAAAATATGAAAATTGAAAGTTTCGCATAAAATTAGTAAAACTTATGAAGGAATTAATTTTTTAAAATATAAGCAAATAATCGGCATCGGTACCGGCAGTTTTTCATGGAATCGGCATCGGCTAAATTTTGGAATCGGTACATCACTGGTGTATATATATATATATAGGGTGAACCAAATGTAGGTGGACAGTAATGATAACGTTTATTTTGAGAATACATATTTAATTTTTTGTATACTATAATACAAAAAAAATTTAAATAAATTTAGTTATAATATTTATATAATATAACACAAACACCATAGTTATAATGAACACCATAGTTATAATATAATATAACACAAACCGTATTCAACCTACTGTCCACCTACTTTTGGTTCACCGTGTATATATATATTAATTTATATAAATAAATCTCTTGATAAAACAATGAAATTCTCTCTCTCTCTCTCTCTCTCTCTCTCAATTTTACATATCAAGTCAGTAGTCAATTGTCAAATCATTTCTCGAATTACTTTGAGTGTAATTTTTTGCGCAAACAAGTTGTGTGTGTGTGTGTATATATATATGCTAACATACGTTTAAATTAAAATTTAATTTAATAAAACAAATAGTGTCAATTTCACAATTATTTATTTTATGTTCAAATTATTTTCACAAAAATAATTGTAATTTTATTAAAAAAAAAAGAATTATTAATTCACTCATTATTTTATATATATATATATATATATATTAGAGTCAATGTCTAAAATCAGGCAGTTTGTAAATTGACAGAAATTTTAAGCAATGTGTCAGATTGTGATACACATAAAACCTTACCTAAACTAACCAAACCTTTCGGGTAATATGATAATAAAAACCCACTTCAATAGACAGTTTATTTCCACAACAGCTTCGATGCCCACTGGCATCGAAGCTGTTGTGGAAATAAACTCTGTCTATTAGAGTGGGTTTTTATTATCATTTGTGACTTTCACGTAGAAAAAGTTTTTTTTTTTTGCTTTCGGGTAATGCTGCATATGCATGCCGACTGCTACTTCCCAATTTCCATAACAAGCTTCGGTTAGGTTTTGTGTGTATCACAATTTGACACATTACCTGAATTTCAGTCAACTTATAACTTGCATAATTTTACATATTGACTGTAACATACAGGGTGTCCATAAATGTTTACCCTGAAAACAGTATGCTCTCGTGTTTTAATGACGAATCTTACATCCGTTTTCTTTTTACGGGTGATCTCGTACACGCATAGAGTTTCTGTGCTGGTGTGTTTCGTCTACCGCATTCGCCGCTAGGAGCGCTGTAGTAGCTGTTCGGTTGAGATGACGTCTGTGACAGAGAAGGCACAATGTGTTGTGTGGCTTGCAGAAACAAAATCTCCTGTCAGTGTTCAGCGAAGGTTCAGAACAAAGTATGGAAAGAATCCACCTGATGTGAAGTTAATTAAGTCGTGGATGAAACAATTCTTGGAAAGTGGAAACGTGGAAAAGGGAAAGAGCAGTGGTAGACCATCAGTTTCCGATGGGACGGTGGAAACACTGAGAACACTGTTTCCGCAACTGTGTACCTGGATATGCTCACCAATTACGCCATCCCCCCAGCTGCAGGACAGGCAGCCAACTGTCATCTTCCAACAAGATGGGGCACTCCCTCATTGGGCGCATGTTGTTCGTGAAACTCTCGACGCAACATTTCCAAATCGATGGACTGGCAGGGACGGGCCAATCCCATGGCCCCAAGATCACCAGTCATTACCCCGCAGGATTTCTTTCTCTGGGGTCATGTAAAAGATTTGGTTTATGCAACAGTTGTTCCAGATATCAGGACATTGCGAGAACGCATTACGGATGCAATTGCAACAGTTAACCCACAAATGTTGGAAAATGTGTAGCGTGAGTATGAATACCGTTTAGACATTTTACGTGCCACTAGGGGTGCACATGTGGAAGCTTATTAAGTTCGTTAGCTATGTATCAAAACTTTGTGTGTTTATCTACTTATGATTAAAACTGTGTTTGAATACAAGTGTTTATTTAAAAGTTAAAGCATGCTTTAATCAGGGTAATCATTTATGGACACCCTATATATATATATATATATATATATATATATATATATATATATATATATTACACAAACTGTTCTATTCTTACACGTTTTTAGTTTATTTTAAAATGTTTGAAATATGGTTTTTGACAAACTAAGAAGACAACACTCTCAGAATGATAACTATATATATATATATATTATATATTATATATATATATATATAATATATATGTGTGTGTGTGTATAATTTTTTTTCCTTTGATTGAATTTTCATGTAGATCTTTCGGGAGAGACGATTACCATCATCAGTAACTAAAAATAAATTGAATTAAATTACATTAAAACATAAAGTTTTAAATTATTTTACTGTTATTTAAATTTAATTATGTTCTAAGTGGGGAATTTACGGTTAAATTAGTCATAATTTCGGTACCATTTAGACTGCAAAGATTGTATTGGTTAATCGGAAGTGATTACATTATAAGACAGTATGAACGTCCCATTGTGTTCATTTGTTGGTTGTTTCTTTTTACGTATCACGCCCAACTGAGGTTATTGAGATGGACGGTAACGCCACCAAACGGGAAAAATAAGTCCCCTTTAAAAGGAAATCCGAGTCGATCCAAATACATTACGTGCAGCAGGCTCGTCACTGCCCATCCTCTTCCAAAGTGTTGTAACTTCATTTCACGTCCATATTATATGTGGTTTAGATTATTTCCGATTTCGTAGAAATCGGAAATAGTCTAAATATTGACGTAATTCTTACTGTTTGAAGTGTAATTTTCCACCATATATATATATATATAGGGTGTTCCATTAGGCCGGTGTCATAGAAAAATATAATAAGTGAGGCCTTTTCCTCATGAGTGTAACTCGCTTCCATATTAGCCATTGTGTTTATTCTACCTGGAAAAGAAAAGAAAGGGCCCAAAACAAGACACTAATTTTGAACATTTGTTTTAGTTTTAATGTATTACTTTTGTAAATTTAATTTGAAATAAATTTCCATCTGAGACTGGACTTATGGGACACCCTGACACCCTGTGTATATATATATATATATATATATATATATATATATATATATATTTGTTGGTTATAAGTAATAAATAAGTATGAAGAAAGACGAAGTTTTTCTATTTAAGAAGAATAAAAAGCGAAAATTTTGTACTTCAGAATTGAGAGTGAGAGGTTTGTCGTTTCATCGTTTTTCTTGTTAAAATTGAGTAGTTTATTATAAAAGTTTAGAAATTAAAAAATTCCTCTTCTTTGTACAAGATGGTTTGTTTGATTCTGTTTTTGTTGTTGTTGTTGTTGTTGTGTTTTAGGAAATCGGTTCTTTGATTGTTCGAAATATATATTATTAATAATAATAATAATAATAACATCGAAGTGAATGTAGGTCATCCGCCCGGATGTACAGTACTCACTCAGTTATCCGTGATTGAGGGGGCGGTTCGTGATCATGGATAACCCAATTTCACGGTTAACTCAGTATACCCCGCCGGTGGTTAGGTGGTGCAGCCGCTTCCGCCCACCACTACTCACTGGCCTTCTACCACCTCGCGTTCCATTACACACAGTATTATTCTATTGCAGTATGATATGCAATTAAGTAGTCTGTATTTATCGCAAAACGTGAAGATCATTTGCTCCCGAAGATTGTAACCCCTCCCTTTACTAACATTGAGAGCCGCGGATGTAAACCCCCGCCAAATCACGGTTAACTCGGTGTCATGATCACGTTGAGTTAATCTCGGATAACCGAGTGAGTAATGTAGTTTCAAACGTGGAACCAAATTATTTCTGGTCGACCCTTAATGGGGAAAATTAGGAAAATTTGCTTGTGGTTTAGTTCAAATTTTGTCCATTATTGCTTAAATTACGTACCAGATTATGGTTTCTGACATTCGGAACTTCAGTCGAATTGATTCAGGGTCTTTTTTTTTCTTTTTAGGGTGGGGGAGGGGTTAACAGGAAATGAGGGTTTCGAGTTTATTTCTTCTAAGTGTTTAGTGATCTTCTGTTTGATGATCTGGAGGGCTCATGTTTCTCTCTCTCTCTCTCTCTCTCTCTCTCTCTTTCCAATTATCAATGATTTTTTCTCTCATTAGCAATTAAAAGTCAATAAAACTAATTTAAGCCAAAAATGTTTGCAGTGGATCGTAGATCTAAGACAAGAGGATGGTTACTCCTCGAATGTCCTCGCTATTTTTAAAAATAACGTTTTTCTTTTAGAAATTCACTTCTTTCCCCTGATACTCGACGTCAAAGCTGACGAGAGATACGCGACAGTAACATATTCATACTCGTTTATGTTGATATTCTGATTCAACAGCAAAATTAAGAACGCGGTTACAGACCCTCAATTTCTAATGATAACTTCACTTATAAAGGAGAGACCTAAACACTTTAATGGGAAAGCACATTTTCATCTAAAAATTATTTCTCGCCAATTTGATACCGTAATTATTTGATAATTACACCTTGGGGGATTTATTGAACAAAACGCTGGTAATTAATCTCAATAAACGTGCTCCAACATGTCTAATTAATTATGGCGGGTCCATTGAAGGTAGTTACGGTACTTGCATTCTGAATTATAATAGTAAAGTCAGTATATATATATATATATATATATATATATATATATATATATATATATATATATATATTTGAATATTCGATAAAGGAATTTATTCGATTAGATTAGAGTGTAATCAAAGAAAATGTAGAAAATAAAACATAAAAGTTATCCTATAATAACCATAAATTCATTTTAAATACACGGAAAACGGACTTTATTTTGGGGTGTGTGTGGGGGGGGGGGGGGGAGTACTCTATTCTTTTCTTTTAAAGAAATAGTTCTGAAGTAAATTGATGAAATAAATTCCAAAAGAAAGGAAAGAAATAACTTTAACATAAATATAATATTAGGAGAAAAACCGGCAAGCATAATTTCTGGTTCAGATTTACGACTCTAGAGAGATTATTTCGATATTACAAAAAAAAAAAAAACTTTATTAAGGGATTTATGAAGAACACTTTTGTCTCTCTCTCTCTCTCTCTCTCTCTCTCTCTCAGGCACGAAGGTGCTGGCCTGGATAGTGTTCGATGTACCGCGACAGTCGTTGCTGATAGAATAGACAAACTGGGCGCGTTTAAGGCTCCTGGGCCAGACCAGTTTCTCCACAAAGTGTTGCGGGATGTGCGCGACCAGGTGGCTCCCCACCTGGCTAAAGTCTTCAACAAATCGTTGGAGACGGGCCAGGCGCCTGGTGACTGGAGGGAAGCCAACGTGACCCCTATCTTTAAGAAAGGGGATCACGAAAGTCCAGGGAGCTATCGTCCCATTAGTCTCACTTCAGTTGTAGGTAAATTATTAGAGGGGATAATAGCGGATAGGATCGTTGACCATTTGGATTCCTACAAGCTGCTTGGGGATTCCCAACATGGGTTTAGACGGCATAGGTCGTGTCTCACGAACTTGCTCGAGTTTTTCCACGTCATGTTGAGTGAGTATGATAAGAGTAGGGTGATTGATATACTTTATCTCGACTTTGAGAAAGCCTTTGATAAGGTACCTCACCACCGGCTAATGGCGAAAATGCGCGCGCTGGGTATTGGTGGCGAAGTAGGTAGGTGGATTGAAAACTGGTTGAAGAATAGGCGGCAATGCGTAGAGGTGGAAAAGAAAGCCCAGAAGTTGTTGGGTTATAGCGGGAGGCAATTTAAATTTCGGAACAAGGAGATTGTGCTCTCGCTGTACAATTCCCTGGTTCGGCCGCACCTGGAGTATGCTGTGCAATTCTGGTCTCCCGCCCTCAGAAAATATATTGAGAGGCTGGAGCGAGTGCAGGCGAGGGCCACAAAGTTAATCCGTTCCGTTAGGCATATGGGCTACAATCGACGTTTACGCGCCCTGATTTTTTTTCGCTGGAAACTGAGGCTGCGCGGTCAACTGATCGAGGTTTTCAAGTTCTTATGCGGGTTCAACAATGTCGATTTTAGAAACATGTTTAGTTTAAATGATAACCCAACTCGCAACAATGGTTGGAAGTTGGATTCGAAACGGTTTAGGACGAGTGTGTGTGGGAATTACCTTACGTATAAGATCTGTGACACGTGGAACAGGCTACCTTCAGAAGTTGTGAACAGTTCTTCTGTGGATCTGTTCAAGAAAAGGTTCGACCGAATCTTGCACACTATTTGAGGGTATAGAAAATTCTCCCTGGCACCCGTTGCCATTGGTACCTCCTTGGTATGGGCCGCAAGGCCTTTTGAGGTACTTCTTTTCCTTGTAACTCCTTGTAACTCTCTCTTTGTCCGACAACACAATTTACAGCTGAGATATCATCTAAAAGTGAAAAATCGAATTTACTTAAAATAAAAGCAGCTTTAATAAGGTTTACGATATATATATATATATATACAGTCCCAAGCTCCAGTCTATTAAGACTCGTGGAGCATCTTGTTTGTCGCCCCACATTGGACCTAATGCTTAACGTGGGATCGGCCACGAGTCGCCAAAGAGATCTGAAATTACAAATTGCGAGTTTGGACTCAATCCCACGACTTCCAGATTAGCAGTCAGGTATTTTAACCATTCGTCTATATATATGTTATCGATTCGCTCATTATTGTTACCGAATTTCCTCTAATTGTGAGTCTTGAAATACCATGGGTACGAGGTACATAGAGATCAAAATGCATCAGTGAATCGATGAACAGGTAATCAAATTTCTGGAATTTTTCTATATGATTCGTTTTATTTCAAAAATTAATCTTATTCTTTATCAGTCAAAATGAGTCCAGTGATGATCATTTTTAAAAATGATCGAAATATGTTAGGGCGGTTTTATATATATATTGCTTTCCTACAGGTGTTATTGCTCCGAAAATACAGTTGTGAAAGTTACTCCTCTTTTGTTTTGTATTTTGTTATTAAATTTAATTTGAAAACAGAACCGACAAAATATTACAATGGCAGAAATATTTAATATTTGCAATATTGAAACAAAAAAAACTTACTCTTTTGTGTTCTGTGTGACGAAGACGAACTTTAGTAATAATAATAACAATAATAATATTAATAATAATCATTATTATTATTATTATTATTATTATTATTATTATCTACCACTATGTACGGTGTTTTTCTTCTCGTTTTTATATCTCTCTCTATCTATCTATATATATTGTTGCTTATATCTTGAAAGGCCCTAGGTCGAAAATTAAAAAAAAAAAACTTTATCGAAAGACTGGTTCGTTTTCGTGTTCTGCACCTTGTCTCAAAAGGGCCTAGCTCTCCTCCAATCAGAAAGCATTTTTAGCATTGAGACGAATTTGAAAAAATATATAAAAATATAGAGCAACAAAACAGTTTTCTTGTTTCTTGAACAATTGACTTTTTGCGAGCCAAGGCCTTTCAAGATATAAGCGACGATATTATATATATAAAATGTTACATTTAATTTGTGAAAGCAGTCATTTCACATAATTACGTATTACTCATTATTAACCTAACAGGTAGGGTTAGGTGTTGTTAGGTTAGGTTAAGTGAGTTAGATTAGATTAGGTTAGGTCAGTAATACATAATTGCGTGAACTGACTGTCTTCACACAATGGCTGTAAAAAATAGAAGAAGATGTGTGTGTGTGTACTATATATGTACACATATAAAATGAATCTAAGTATAAATAAATCTATAAATGTTAAACTATTACTGAATTTATTTTTATTTTTGACTGGATGGGAATTAGTTCCAAATGTTTTGTTATAATTTTTTTAGTGTCGGATAATAAAATTTTTAAAGAAAATATTTTTCATTATTTCCTTTTTTTTCTTTTTTTGAAAACAAAACTGCAACTTTATTTCAATGCTGAGAATTACATTTTTACACAAAATAAAGTTTTGTTTCTTCATCTATGAGAAATTGAATCATCGAAGATGAGTAAATTGAACAGAAGATCCCAAACACTGTAATTGAACTATAGAATATATCTTTCCTCTCTCTCTCTCTCTCTCTCTTGTTGTTTGAATTGGCGAATGGTGCTGCCAATATAATTTGCTGTGGAGCGAATACAGTTGAAAAAGTAGATAATGGACGAGACAAGGGGATGAGGGTTTTTTCTTTATGGTCGAAGTGTTTTAATGTTGCTACTGTTGATAAATGCAAAGAGTGGACGAGCATCTCGGTATTTCTACCAGAACATCACAACCATTAAATCAACCGTCCAAATCAGCGAGAAGGGATCATTACCACCTCCATAACCACCCCATGCTTCGCACCGACTTCAAAATTATTGACTCAGCACACCAACCAACCCACCTCCGCATCCTTGGATCCCTATATATCCTTAGTATAAAATCAACCCTCAACGACTATAGTTCCGCTTTTAACTAAGACATACCTAGACAAATTCTCCTGCCTCACCACTGGAAAAAGAAACCCGCAATCACTCATTTTAATTTTCGAACAATTCCGATGTGAATATTCCAACATTTACACATTTTCAACCTTTTTTACAATAGGTTTATTCCTATAATAACCAAGTAACATATTGTTACAATATCTGTCATCTTTTTAACCTTTGTACATTTTAACTTAACTATGGCTATACCGTTTTTATATTTTTTTATATATTTTTTCACACACTTAATAGAAATATATTATTAATGTAACATTTTTGTATAATTTTTGTTCATCGTATTTATCTATTCTTTACATTTGGTTTAACTTTTTTTTATCACTGATGATGGAAAATGAACTTTTCTGAAACGTCTGTCAATAAACATGTACTATATATGTAGAAAACAGCAGTCGTACAAATTCAATAAAAGAGTAAAATCTAAAAAAAAAAAAAAATTTTAAAGGAATTAAAATAAATAGAACTGCAAAGCTTATCAAAGTAACTTTCTTCTTCGTTCGTGCTGAAATTAAAGCTAAAATGAGAGAAAAGGTACACAGAAATTGGTAAAAAAAAAGCTAAGGAAAATAGTTCTCCTTTTTTTCTTTTCCTTTTCTTATTTTCCTTACATTTTTTTACCAATTTCTATCTATCTAAAGAATTTTGTCATGTGGTCTGTATCCAGACGTTTTCAGCTGCCAGAGGTATAACGTTTCTTGAACTTTTTTCGTTGTACCTTTTCTCTCACTTCACTTTTTATTCCTGTTCGAACGCAGAAGGAAGTACTTTCGAAAAGCTTTGCAGTTACCTTTAATTTCATTTTAATTCCTTTTAAATATTCTTTTGGAGATTTTACCCTTGTTATTGAATTTGGACAGGGACACTGTTTTTTAAATTATGAATATGATCCCGTGGCCCCGTTCGTCTGTTTACTTCGTCTTTCGTAAGTAATCTTTTTATTGTGAAACCTAAATTTTAAGTTACGGTGATATACTTTATTATAAAGGCATAAAACTAAAAAAAATAACTTTTTGAAGTGTCTAGATAACAGAGTTATTCCAACTTCCTTTTATTCTAAACGAGTTTGACAGAAAATGAACCATCTATATCCCTCTTTTTATGAAGAATGATTCGTGATTCAGTTGATTCAATTCAACTTGCTGTTAACTGTAAATTTGCTGGTGTTAGACGCTGTTTTAACGAGCATTCACTTTCTCTTAAGGTCCGCAATTTGGGCGATTTGGCCCTTACTCAAATTTTGGATTATTGCCCACATCTTGTACGTGACAAGATTAAATATAGCTGAGCCGGATATAAATTTTGGATTGCTCTTTAATGAGAGCCCCTGGGTTAAACTTTCTAACCATGATTTGTTTATTAATCTTTCGTCTTATAACCTCTCATTATATGAGAAGGATATATTAAGTTATCGTAACTCCTTCGGGATCAGTTGTTTAAAAGATTCTGTTCTTAATTTGGTATACGTATACTTTAGCGTTGGAAATTATAACTTTATTATTATTAAAAGTATTAAAACGATATTACAACTGATAAATGTCATTAATGGATATAATAAAATGGGCAAATAAGTTAGTTTTATATTTATTTCACCACAAGAATTTGGGAATACAGCTGGGAAAAATAAGGCACGTGATGTACCATGTTGACGACGTAGTTACTGCTTCTTTGCCCGGTTAGGTCAACTGTACGCCCTTGACGATTGGTTAGGTTAAGTCGTGATATTTTCGTTAGTTAGCCTTATAAAGCTAACGAAAAAAGGCTGGGGTGACGGATCTTCAGGTGATCCATAATTTCCGACGCTAAAGTATACGTGTACCCTTAATTTTATTTCTTTGAAAAATTTTAGTTTACATTCTAATTTATGATCGGAAGACCTATCCTGTTTGAAAGGTTTTATCCTTGATGAACTTCGCAATAACATTAGACTGGGCCCAACTATTCCAAAAAATTTTGACTGTCCTCTTCAGTCTAAACTCTAAAGCGACGAAACGCGAGAGCTTTGTCATTGCTAAATCAGATAAGGGGAATAATATTGTTTTAATGGATGAGGATAATTATTATATTCAGAAATCTATCGAATTCTAATCCTCTAAGTTTTTCAACGCAATTTTATAATTATCTAAAACTTTATTTTAGAATTTTTCACATTTTAAAACAATTTCTGGCCTTCTCTCCTAAGCTAGCTTACTTTTATGGCTTACCTAAAGTGCACAAGTCACTTGTACCATTGAGACCAATTATGGTAATTATTGAATGTTTCACCAACACTGAAATTAATATCCAAAATACATTTTTCTAATGTATTTTGGTGTTCTGTTCAAATATGACCTTCATATCATGCTCAAATGAACTGAAACAAAGTTATGAAACTGTTGGTGAAACATTCAATAATAACCCCAATTATATCCAACATAGTCAATGCTAATTATAAATTGCGAAATTGCTCCCCAAAAGTTTTTCTTTACTAATTGGTAATATCTCCAATGCGCATATAAAAAAATTCAACAGACTTTATTAATAAAATTAGTAATATTGATCTTGAGGGTAAACAGATGATTAGTTTTGACGAAGTCTCTTTTTACTTCGGTTCCCACAGTGATAAATTTAGAAAACCTTGAAGATTTTCTCATTGAAAACGGCATTCAACTTGCTTTACCCAACTTCCCTTTTTATAAGATCAATTAGACTGTTTGTCAATCTTTTTTTTTTTTCACTTTTAACAACTTATTATTTTGGTAGAAAGAAGGCCTCAGTGTGGGTTTCCCCATTTTAGCTACCTACCTTTAGTAATTTATTTATGGAGTTAGCTGAGAGGACGTTTCTTCCTGCTATTATTGATTCATCTGCTTATTGATATCGTTACGTTGATGACGTGTTCGTTCTCCCTTTGCAGAATCTGATCCTAATGTCATTCTTGACCGATCAAATAATATCCGGCCCTCTAAAAATTTACAATAGAGGATGAGTAGAATTAAAATTTTTTTTTTTATATTCAAGTTCTAAGTTTTTCTAATAATAAACCCGAGTTTACTCTTCAGAAAAGCCACATTCCAACTCTTATGTTCATTGGCTGCCGTCTCAGTTTCTTTACAAAGAAAGGCTTTCTTATTGGTATGCTTTTGAGAGATTTTAGGATTTGCAGCCTCTCGTATTAGACTTCGCTTATATTAAAGAATCTTATACAAAATTAGGTTACTCCCATATTTTTACCGAAAAGCACTTGGTGATGTTGCAAAAAGAAATTGTGGCAATAACGCTTTTACCAAGGATTTTAAAGATGTTTTAGTTCCTTTCAATTGAGTCATTTCGTAATAGTTTGGCCTCCTAAAGTATCTTGCACTACTCGTATTGTTTTACGAAGAGACCAACCACCAGAATGAGCCTCTAATACCAAGAGTTTACAAAATCCCATATTTGAATTGTTTTGACTGTTACATTGGCAAGACTATTGACTTTAAACGTAGACTTTATCAGCAAAAATATAGTCTAAATATTGTTGATGATAACTCAGCTTTACAAAAGCATCGCTTAGAGTGTGATCATAAAGTACATTTTAATAATTATCATTTTAATGCTGATAACAGTGATTGGTCGAATTCTTTTTGATAAGAAATGCCGATAACTTTAATGTCAAAAACTGTTTATTTTCGTTAGATTTTTGACCAATTTCTATATATCTAAAGAATCTTCTCTATGGTCTGCATCCAGACGTTTTCAGCTGTCAGAGACATAACGTTCCTTGAACTCTCTTCTGTATACCCTTTCTCTCGCTTCGGTTTTTATTCCTGCCCGAACGAAGAAGGAAGTACCTTCGAAAAACTTTGCAGTTATCTTTTAACTTAATTTCTTTTAGAATTTCTTTTGGAGATTTTACTCTTTTTTATATATATATTGTATATATTATTCTTTACACCCGTTGCCGAAGACACTATTTGTCTTCTTACCGCGCTGGACGTGCCGTTGAAATGAGAGGTTGTATATAAAAGCATACCGTCTACTCGCTCGCGCCTGTCATTCTTCACGGTTCTATATTACATACTTTCTTTGTACTAGAAATATTTTTTGTTACACACACACACACACACACACACACACACACACACACACACACACGTATTTATTGGGTTCAGGGAGACGGAAGCAAAGTTCCGAAAGAATGGAGCCTTATTTTAACGCGAAGAATGCATTGATATATTTTGTTAAAATGGAGGCAGACGTATTACACATTAAAATATTGATGCAAAGAGAATAATTTATTGTTCACTGAACTTGCAGCTGTGTTGTGTGCATCTTGGTTAAATATTTAAGTAAAACTTAATTCTTCGGGCCTTTTAGAACCAAATTCATCAGTTGAATCTTTGATATAACTTGTGTAGAAGAAGTTATTGTCAATTGAAAAAGCTGATATAAGATTCGCTTTGATAAGTTTCATGAAGGTTAGGATAAGTTTTTTGTTATGAAAAGTTTTGTATTTAATATACAATTGTTCATTTTATTTAAAATTAATATCTCTGACAATAACAACAGACCAAAAATTCATTGTGTGAAATAATTAATCAACGTGCCGAGCTGTAGCTATTTCTGTAAATTTTAACCTTTTTATTATTATTATTATTATTATTATTATTATTACTATATTATTTGTCATTTAATTTCTCTGCTGTGATAAATTAAATGAATTCCATCAATTTCAGCTAAAATGCTTCCATGCTTCATAACGGCATATTCAGAGTAGAATCCTTTAGATATATATTAATATCATATTAAATATCTGAAATGCACAGGAAACATTACTTTACTGAATAAAGTACTTTGAATTTTAAATACAAATTTGAGCTTCTTGGCGTAAGACAAAATAATGAGGGCTCTTGAAAAATGTATGAAAAAGATTTCTGAATATTCATTACATATTTAGTTCAGAGATAGATGGCGCAGGATAACTGCTCTTTACAAATTAATTTAAAGCAGACTGATTATGGCCTACATTATAACCAGTTTTCTATTACAAAATGTTGTTAATTTTGTACGCAAGTTTAATAGAATCGAACGTATTTAGCCTAAAGTGAGAAATGCATACTGATGATTGCTAAATATAAATCTAAGTTTGAGTGTATATATATATATATATATATATATATATATATATATATATATATATAACATAATACCGCAAATGAGGCAGGGTGCTGCTGCTGTTATTTTTTTAATGCAAGATGTTTTTCAATAATTTTTAGGGATTTTTTGGAAAGAAACTTTCTCGTTTCATAAATAGAGTTATGAGTTTTAATTTTTCGCTTTCACCAAATCATACGTAGGTTATATCGTATTCTAATATAGTTTGTTAAATCCCTAAAAATGTGGAGAATTAAATTGCGGGGTAACATATGTAGCCTTTGTCTGTTAATATTTCAGGTCGAGGGTTCCCAACCCTTTTAGGTCGACGTACTACGACGCTTTTCTAAGTACCACTGTCGGAAAGGTTGTGGGTTATCATCTACAACTAATAATACTTTTTAAGTACATTATCATTAAAGAAATTTTCAGTTGACAATCTGCATATTAGAACCCCTTTTGCGTACCACCTAAAAGAGCTCCGCATACGTCCGCGTTACCTCCATCTTAATAGCGTAGCTGCCTTGAACGTGTTTAAAAAAAAAGTGGGATCCAAAAATATTTAGAAATATTTTAACTTAAGCTCTCTTTTACACACACACACACACACACACACACACACACACACACACAAAATTATTGATACAGTAATAACAACTTAGAGGGAATAGAAAATAAACCTTCCGAGTGCCGAGTACTTTTGCCTTTGTTGCAACTCAAATACACCAAATTCCATAATCAAAGAAAATCTGGTAAGCGAGTTGCTGACTTTTTCTCAAAATCTAATTCCTGAAGCAAATATGGTCTTCTTAGATTATAAATAATGTCATGTACATTTCAGGACTAGTGTTAAAATTGTATTGTATGTAATGCAAATTAATACTTATGTTGGTTGCACTCTTATTTCTAATCAGCGTTATTGCATCAGTCTAATAAATACGATGATTATTCTTTCTTTAGATAAAGAATAACAACAATTTTATACCAATTTAAGAATAGTATGGAACTCGTAATCTAAGCATTTGGAACAAACTATTCCCGTTTCTCTTAAAATAAGTGAGACATATTTTTCTTTAAATTGCGTGTATACTGCAGAAACCCACCAATAAACTCGCGCACTTTGCTGCATTTCTTCAAGGATCTTAATAACATTACATTCACTCTTATCTTCTTCAGAACACTGAGAATATAGAATTGGTGTACTTTTCTTTTTATTTCTTAGTATTATTCCCTGAAGAGGTGTTTTATAAGAAGCTCGAAATTACTAGCTAAGAAGTATTATTTTCCGTCTCCTTTGTGCGCTAAACTAATGATATATATATGTATAGAGAGAGCTGTATTATGATACATTTATTCATAATTTTTTATTATAATGACAGCACTTTTTTAGGGCAAAGGTCAGGAATGTGCGGCTCCGCAAATATTGGCATTAACATGTGCAAATTTAATGTTACTGTTAATGTGTTAGTAATTTAGCTTCAAAATATTTAGCTATTTAAACATTGGGTAAGAACTTCGTTTGTTAGCATTATTTGAGAAGGTTCATGACATTTATTATGAATGACTTCCAAAGGATGTTTTATACATTTCTTTGAGAGATATCCCATGTTGCAATGCAACATAATAAATGTGGAACCTAATTCTGAGAGAGAGCTTTCACTTACCAATTTTACATGTAATACGGAACCAAACGGTTTAAAACTTTCTCGTCATATACAGAGAACTTTGATGCTTGCAGGATAGTTCAGTAGAGGCGAAAGAAATATTTAATTCCTTAGTCATTTGCAAATACTTTGTGTCGGAATCTGTCTGAGATTTTTGGGGATATACCGAGTGCCACGCATCAATCAACATACACTTTTGGAAGATATGGATCGTTTCTCGCGATCCCTGTCGTATAATTTGTTCTGCATCATAACCAGAAGGAAGTTTTGTATCACTTTCGAGATTTATTTCCTTTACGAAGCTGTAAGTCTCTGCTTAAATATACCAGCCGAGGGACGTCGCTGGCGAACGAAATCACGAAGATAAAAAAAAAAAACTTCAATGCAGAGAACTCTCAGAGTGCCAAATTATCAGTGAACAAAATCCTCGATGGGCGTAAAACTTTTCGGATTGGAAAAATAACTGCTGTTTTAACCCCCCTTGTAGGCCCTATATTTTTAAAAAGATACAATATAAAATATAGGAAATTGAACTGCCCAACAATAAATATAAGAAATTTATAAATATATATATATAATAATTTATATATATATATATATATATATATATATATATATATATATATATATATATATATATATAAATAATGTATATCGTACGAGTAATACAAAAACAACAAATGCTTGCCATCACTTCAAACAAAGTTAACGAAACACTGATTTCACTGAAATTGAATACTGTAAAGCGCACATGACTTTTTATGTACGTCATTTGGTACTGATATTGCGTGTGCTTTCATTCATGAAAGTGCTCATCTACCGTATATTGTCCGAAGGGAGCATTTTAAACAGTGAACAACCAAAACAAAGCCATTCTTCGACAGTAAAAAGCATTACAGTATGACTAAATACATGATAAATTAATAAATGGTTAAATAGACAAATAAATTCATAAAAGAATGAAAAATAATAATAATGATAAATTTCACTACCAGGACGTAACTACTACAAAAAAGTACGATATTAATGAAAGTTAAACATCACTTAATATAAACATTATATAGAAATATGGCATTAAACACTGTATTGTAATTTGTTGGAGAGCATTAGGTAAATATAAGAATATTCGAAGGTATTAGAATTCAATATAAAATTAAGTGAACATAATGTGAGGGGTCGCACGTCTTAAGATACCTAAGCGCCATCACAGGCGAAAACGTGTTTTGATGGATATCAATATTTTCACCCTTCCTCTATCGCGTGGTTTGGGTTATAATGACCTTACGACACTAGAAGTATGGTTGAAAACCTTATGAAGCGAACTACTTTTTTCACCTCTATCACCAGCCAAAAGTTCACCCAAAGTTCGGCATAATAAGAAAATAAAAAAATTAAAAAAATATATAAAATATGAAAAAACTATTCCAAAAACTCATCAACATCTTCATTAGCATACTTAGAACTCTAATTTAGCCAAAAATGAACGTTCTAGCTCAATTAATAACAGATACTATTGCGAGAATATTGCTGAAATTTGGAGGCGATTTCTGGCGAATTTTAATTTTGGCGCTTAGGTACCGTAAGACGCGGGACCCCTCATGTAAGCTTAGGTTTTTAATATCTTCTCCCTTATAATAAATCTTAGTTTTATAATTATTAGTTCTGATCTATTCATTTCAGTTTTTATGTGCAAAATTTTCGCTATTATTATTCTTGCGATGAAGTGCGCAATTAAAACAGTCAAAATAATCATGTTTTAAAAGGATTTTTATGAGTGCCACACACGAGCCATTCTTTCTATACATGTATTTCTTACATACACATATATATGAACATTTCGATCCATTCGTACACGCTCCGCTGTGGCAAAACTTGATCACCATATACTGTACACATATAATGTGAATTTCAGCACCTTTTACTCCCTCAGCCCCCCAAAAAAACGAACGAGAGCACGCTGCTCTTCTTTGGTGCAAGTCGAAAGTGGTGTGGCCATGTTTACAGCGCGATTACACTGAACAACCGTGTGTTACGGTCTTAATCCCACGAAGCAGCGATCTGTACGCTCAGTGACTGCAGCGCTAGGCCTGTTCAAAAATCAACCTTTTCTTATTTTCATAGGTTTCTGTACATTTTCCCATGCTTTTTGACCTGAGAAAGCCGAAAATCACAACTATTTTGACCTAGGATGTTGGGAAGCATTGCCGCATGGAGCTTTAAATTTTCTGCCTTGCAAATCGGCCAAAGCGCCAATTCCGGGGTCCCTTGAATTATGTTTTGCACTTTAACTTTTGATCTAAACAAGATAGAGCAACAAATTAGGTATCAAATGAAAGAGCATAAAATTAATAAATAATAATAATAATAATAATAATAATAAATAAATAATAATTAATAATAATAATAATAATTATCTATCATTTTTCAGGAAACAACAGAAACTCAATCAGAATCTAGAAAACCATCTACAAGTTACAACTTCACAATGGCATTAAGCAAGGAGCTGAGGGAGCTCCGTGGGCGCACAGTTGATATCTCAGAACCTCCACGTACTGTCCACAGGCAGGTGTCAACTGGGCCATCTACCAGATCTCTCTCTGAAACTTTCCTGGTTGGATACCCTTCAGCTTTTATCAGTGGTTCCCAGCTTCCCACCAACAGACAGGCGTTCCAGTATTTCCTTAATCTTCAGAATTTACCGGAAAATGCAGGGAGGCCCATGGTTCAAGACCTTGCATATGAAACAGTTGAATCTATCATCTCATTCTGGCAGATGGCTAGGATCAAGACAATGACCAAGTACAACGCAATGAAGCTCTTCATGAAACTACATGAGAAACATCGTGCTCTGGTGAAAAGCAAAGGAAGAGCAAGTAACCCTGGAGGAAAAAGAGGAGCATTTGTGCTGGAATTAGACAGCCTGTTCGATATAGGAGCTCCAGATGCAATCCAGGAAATACAGAACAACAGACTGTTATCCAGAGAGAAGAAAGATGAGGATATCAGGTTCTACGAAGACCAAAAGACTGAGAGGAAAGGTCATATGTCTGGTCATGACAAGATTTTTGAGACAAGATCCCTGCAGCAAGCAGCGAGGAATGAAAGACTGCAGCATAGACAAGAACAAGGTAAAACTAATTACTTTGGAACGTTACAAAAAGTTTTAAGTTTTACTCCATTGCGATATTTAGCATGTACTTAACAATTACTGTCTTAACATGTTGTACTATTTTACAGCTGCAGCAGAACAAGAGGCAGTTGTTCATGTGGATGACATTACCTGGGGTGACTCAACTGACAACGACGCTAACACAGAGGACAGGGATTACCATCAGCCTCGTCCTGGATGTTCTCACCATCAAGACACTGTGACTAGTGTGACTTTGACGTTTCCAAGGAAGGTCATGGAATGTGATGTCATCTGCAATACAGCTGATCGTCTTGGTTTATCAGACAATCAAGTTACTGCCATGGTTTCTGCCACCTTCAAAGCTGGAAGGGCTGATCTGGATAACTTCGTCATCTCAACCTCAACAACACGTCGCAACAGAATGCTGTCCAGGTATAATATCAGCCAGAGTCACATGTCCAAGTTTTGTGAAAACCCCCCACAGTACGCTGCCTTACACTGGGATGGAAAGTTGCTCAAAGATGTCTTGGGCAGTGAACCTGGAAGTACCTCAGAGACTTTAGCTGTGCTAGTGTCTGGTCCACCTTCATACACTGAAGGAAAGTTATTGGGAGTACCTGTCATCGACAATTCTTCTGGCACAGCTCAGGCTGAGGCTTCAATGGATTTACTGGAGACATGGGAACTTACGGATAATGTTACTGCCCTTGTTTTTGACACTACATCCAGTAACAGTGGAGTTCACAGAGGAGCTGCCAAACTGCTAGAGAAAATGCTGAACAAAAAGGTGTTTTATCTGGCCTGTCGACATCACATCCTGGAAATCCTAGTAGGAGCAGTTTGGGAGAAGCTGTTTGGGAAGGTGAAGGGGCCAGATAATCCCTGGTTTGAGCATCTGAAGGATGTTTGGACGGACTTGTCCAAGGAAAACCCAAAGATGCTGGCTATCAACAGCAAATGGCTGAAGGAAAAGAAGAAGAACAGTGAAGAAATACTCCAAGACATTCTAACAGCAGAAAGGCTTCCAAGAGCCGACTACAGGGAAATGGCTGAACTGACAGTCATTGTTCTTGGAGGAACGCCTCTCGAGGTTATTCACTGGAGTCGACCAGGCGCCATTCATCAGGCCAGATGGATGGCCAGAAACCTGTACTCCATGAAAATGCTGATGTTTGCAGATCAACTTTGAGTACGACGAAGACACTGTATCAAAGCTGGAAAGACTCAACACCTTCCTTGCGCTGTTCTACACTCCTGTATGGATGATGTCAATGTCTGCTGCAGATGCTCCCGTGAATGATCTAAGTCTAATCCAGGACATGTTGAAGTACAAGAAAACTGACCCAGAGCTTGCTGATGCAGTACTTAATAAGATGGAAAACCACAAATGGTACCTGACGCAGGAAGTCGTGCCATTTGCCCTGTTCAGCAGTAGATTCAGTGACACATTGAAGCACGACATTGCTGCCCAGTTACATGCCACTGAGAAGCCAGACAGCTTCAGAACAGGAAAGCCTCTATTCCAGAGAGTCGCAGCTAAGACCACCCTGGTTGATCTCATTGGCCCAGAATCACATTTCCTGCTGGACACACTGAACATTGGATCCGAGTGGCTTCTGGAACCTGTCACGTCTTGGCCACAGAATGAGGACTACAGAAAAGCGTTGGACTATGTTAAGAATCTGAAAGCGGTGAATGACATTGCTGAACGTGGTGTCAAGATGATGAGCGACTTTGCAAATGTCATAACAACAGATGCCAAGCAAAGGGACTATCTCCTTCAAGCTGTGGAGTTCAACAGACGCCGCTTTGACAGCTTCAAGAAACAAACTCTTAACAACTGACTGTGTAATGTCATTATGAAATTAATCATCATGTAATGCTTTCACTTCTTGATCGATTAGACTTGTGACAAAATGTTAATCTCAAATTTGTGTCATGAATAAGGCGCCTTGTCTGCCTTGAGTGTGAGAAAACGAATTTTGTGATATTTCTGAAATCTTTGTATGTACCAATGTGCCATTTCTTGTTCCAAGACTATCATAATTGTATAAGTTAGAAAGAGGATTAAAACACTTTAATTTGGTGCCTATTTTGTTGCTCTATCTTGTTTAGATAAAAAGTTATAGTGCAAAACATGATTCAAGGGACCCCGGAACTGGTGCTTTTGGCCGATTTCAAGGCAGAAAACTTAAAGCTCCATGCGGCAATGCTTCCCAACAACCTAGGTCAAAATGGTTGTGATTTTCGGCCTTTCCTGGTCAAAAAGCATGGGAAAAAGTACAGAAACCTATGAAAATAAGAAAAAGTTGATTTTTGAACAGGGCTACTGCAGCGCTGCCAACGATCAGCAGTGTAGACGATTCTGGAAAAAGACAGAAATTGCCGGTACTTTTTAGTTACCCTTATATATATATATTATATATATATATACAGGGTGTATGATAAGTAACTCCATATTTTAAAATTCATGTAACTTCCCCATTTCTTACTCAATTTTGAATTAAATTAAATTAAATTAATCATTATTTATTGGTTTTATTGAGCACCACCACGTTTTTCTAAATTTGCTGGTATGGCTGCATGACAAATTTCCAGGACGATGGATTGGAAGACGTGGTGTGCATGAACGGCCTGCTCGCAGCCCAGACAATAACACCTTGTGACTACTTTCTGGGGGTTGGGCTAATAAAGAAGTTCGTCGCCACAAACCTAAAGATCTTGATGAACTGGGGGAAAGAATTAACCGTGTTCTAAAGTCTAAACAATGTTCCTGAACGCATGCTAACGAGCAGCAGTGAACAACATACCTGTTCGTCTAAGGAAGTGTGATAATGCAGGCGCATATGTGAAAAATGTAAAGTGCATGTGAATGTGAATGAGAACCTCAATAAATACTGAATAATTTATAGTTTCTTCCATTAAAATTGAATAGGAAATAGGGAAGTTATACGAATTTTAAAGGGAGTTATTTATCATACACCCTGTATATTAAATGTAAATATAGGATTATTTGAAACACGTGATTTTTTTTAAAGTTTCCTTTTATCCCAATATTTGCCTGTATATATATAAGTTTTATGTAAATTATCTTATATTACATGTATACGCCCTTAAACATTTCACAAAAATGGCCTTGATATAGTTTTTATATTCGTGAAATATCACATTTCACGTTCAAATCTCGATTTTCACGTTCAAATTAGACGTCTGAAATTTATCCGGGCAATATTCGGGAAATATCGAATTTCTGAAAGAGAGATACTATTTGCAATATTTACCAAATATTTTTATTAGTCTTTCAGTCACTCCTCAATATTTTTGCAATAAACATGATTATTTTGTATACTTTTTTTTTTATATATATATATACAAAATTTTGTTTCCCCTACTTCGGGTCGTCAGCGTAGGCGGGTAGATGGGCCCACAAAAATGATAGTTTCAGGGACGGTGGTTCTTATCCCACCCAGGTGAAGTCGAAGATTTATATTATATTTAATGTTAAGTCATAATTATCTGTTAATAGGTTATTGTATATTGATATAAACACTGGAGATGAAGGTTTGTCGAATGGAAATTTAATTGGCACTTCATTCAAGAGATGGCGCCACATGTTATGATACTTTGATTTGGCATCGTTTGAATAGTTTTAAAGTTGAAACACTATAAAACTTTAAATCTATTCCATTATGAAAGACCAAGAAACATCTTAATCGCCGAGAACCAAGTCCGGATAAAGAAGGACACGATTGCAGATTAACATGCACAAGCTAGCTCAGACGGGTTTGCATATGCGCTATATTTTCGGGCGAATGGATGTGCCTGTATCACGAACAATGTAGTCGGTTTTGTATCTCAGATTTTCCTCAAATATTTTATCAATCACAGTTATTGCAATCGTGAAAAGAGAGAGAGTTCACGAATGCAAATTCATTTTTTATTCATGAAATGTTTAAGTATTTCCTACGTTTTCTTAATAGTTTTTGATATGTCTGTTTAACACCTAACCTATGATACTGCCGAATTCTCCATTGCTATCTGGAAGGTGACAACAAACTTATTAAATATGAGGACTGAGGGTTATCTCTACATGTATATGGAGCGTAAATTACTCTCGGTTTAAAAAGGGGTGAAAAAGAGAGGAATGAAAAGTGAATACTGTATAGTGTATATGTTAAAGTTTTTCAAACTTCAGTTATGAAATTTTACTACAACGCAAGTAGTTTTAGTTGGAAGTTACCCTGGAAGAAATAGCTTTCCTGGTTTAGGCGAAAGACTTCAAAGCCACTACAACACAACTCTTATTCCTTTCTGGCTTTTAACTCGCTATTTACTCACTTCTGATCGCTGAAGCATCAATTCTTATCAATTATTTGATTAATCGAGGTTAACCTTGGGATTAATATCAAAATATTTCTATTGTATAATAATTTGTCTACGCGAATCATGTGAATTTGCATGAGTGATTTATCTCCTTCATTTACTGCAATGCATATTGATGAGCTTATCTAGGCAATTCTGTATTTTAAACCTGTACTTCCCTATGCATATGTGTGTTGATTGATATCATCATAACATTACACAGCATATTGAAGTGTTATCCAGTCTTCCATGAATTTGATATGAATGTTATATACTGAACACAGTTATTATATATATATATATATATAATATATATATATATATATTATATGAGGGCAACAAACCTGGTTTCGTTGAATTGAGGAATCATCGCACAGAACACCTGAAAGGTTTAAAATATATATATATATATATACCTTGCAACTTTGCAGATTTTCCGAATGTTATTCTATCTTTACGCGGAGGTCAAGCTAGTGGGCCCACCTCCAGACCCTGCCTGATGTAAGAGAAGGTTGCTCTCCATCTCGCATAACCAGGTACATTCGCCTCATCCGGGATCGGCTTGAGCCAGGCGTCTAGTCTTCTTCTGAATATTTCTACTTGGATGTCGATGGCGGTCCTGATTTCTTTGGGTAACTGGTCAAATAGGTTTGGTCCTCTGTAAACCAGGTTATTTTTCCTTTAGAGTCGAGATCGTCCGTTGCATAATGTTTCAGTGACAACTAAATAATATTTACCTAATTAACTAACGGATATTGCATAATGTAGTTAACTTTGCTAATCCCAAATAAAGTTTTTACAATGTTTTGAAAGTGTTATGTACAGTGTTTGTGATTGGTTTTCCCACACACTACACTAATACGATATACTACAGAACGCGTCCGAAACACTGAAGACGGATTTACGGTTAATTTTCAGTTCTATCCATTTGACAAAAAAAAATTATTGAGCAGAAGAACCCTCCTCTTAAATAATTCTACTGACCGCGCCCCCCCCCCCCCCCGCACTCGCCAAAAAAAACAAAACTGTGTATTGACAGAAAAACAAGGATTATTTTTTTTGTCCGTCAAATGGTTTATGCAAAAACATGTTTTGAAAGAGGGCGAAAAGTTTTTACGCCTTTGAATAAATACATAAATATTACTTTAGCTTGTAAATAAGCATCTTGTAAACACGTTTCTTTTCAGTAATTGTAAAACTATACCGGATTAACGTCATTCTCTCGACATGACGCTTATTCGACAAGTTATTTTGGGTTAGGTTAGTATGAGTTAGATTAGGTTAACCCTTTAATGCCGGAATTGCTTGTAGGGTTAAGTTATGAATGCATGTATTGAAAGGTTACCAATATGTATCGGTCGTCCTTTTAGGGTTAAGTTAGGTTATAGAGTGAATGGGTAATATGCCTGTCGTAAGTCTATACATATTTACAACAGCAGAAGCGGGTGTCCGACAAGTTTCTACCCAATGAAAATTGGATTAAGTAATTAAATACATTAATTAAATACATTAACTAAACACAGAACATTTTAAACATTTTTTTATATGGTCCCATAAATAAATGCATTTCCCATCGGATTACGAGTTTCACTTACATTTCCCTAATATTCCACTAATATTTCACTAATATTGTATTTACCACTGAAATAGAGACTTTTCAGGCACCTTACTGCATATACAGATAGGTTAACAAATCGCATATTAACCTGTAGATATCTACAGATTATAGAATAGATACATCTGCTCTCGTTATCATTTTCATGTTAACGTTCTGTGAATATTACCGAAATAACGAAACTTTTTCAAAGAGAAACCGTTTTCCTAAAAGTTAGAATTAATCCATACTGACGTCTGAATAAGAATTATTTATTATTCTATGTTTGCAGACATTTGGGACTTGATTACACGTAAGATTAATTATTGTTTTATTTGGGCTGCTAGAGATTAATTAATTTCCTTGTTTATGTTGTATTTCCTGCGAGAAACAAAAAACTTACCGCATCACTTGAAATGTGTGAAGGACGTACAGGCCTGTATAAATGAAAGGTCTGAAATTACAAATATTCTGAGGCAATGTTGTATGAATGCATTTGCGATTAGAAAGGGTGCATCTGTGCTCTCTCTGGGAGGAAGCAAACTTGGGGTGCATAGGGTGCATCTTGCTCCTGATAAATCACGCATTCGGGCTTGTAAAACCAGGTGTGCCTGCGGTGTAAACTAACGATAAACGCAATTGAAAGGATTATGAATTGAACTGTTAATTTCAGTATAATAAATCAAAGTACTGTTTCTTCCAATGAGGAAGTATTTTGCGAGCTGCTCGTACAAACTAAAAAAGAAATGTCACTTATTTGTCCTCATGGTACATAAAAAGACTACCATTGTATTTAGAATTTTCTACTCGTTGTCACGTAAATTTTAAAGCATATTCTCAGAGGACAATGTAAGATCTTATCAGATATTTCGAAGGAGGAATCTCAAAATACGCCCTTTGAAAGTTTTCGCCTTTTAAAATATGAATACATGCAGAGAACTCTTATGATATTGATGTTGCTCATAAAGTATTATGACTTCAACTGGTCATTATATATATCATATATTTGGTGCTACTGTAGTATGCGGTCTACCGTTAAGTTTCTACTGTAGTATGCGGTCTACCGTTAAGTTTCTACTGTAGTATGCGGTCTACCATTAAGTTTCTACTGTAGTATGCGGTCTACCGTTAAGTTTCTACTGTAGTATGCGGTCTACCGTTCAAAATATTTGAAAGGAATTGAAAATGAATTGAAAGGAATTATATTTAATTTACACAATTAAGGAATTATTAAAGAAGTTAAACATACTACTACCGCATACTTAACGGTAGACCGCATACTGCAGTACGCCCTTGATGATTGGTTAGGTTAAGTCGTGATATTTTCGTTAGTTTTAACGAAAATATCACGACTTAACCTAACCAATCGTCAAGGGCGTACAATTAACCTAATAATAAAATAAAAAAATAATAAGAAGAAGATAAGAAGCTATAATTAAAAGGTAGACCGCCGAATCGTAGGTAGACCGCATACTACAGTAGCACCATATATTCTTTATGCATGATTCATAAAGTATTAAAATCGTTTTTTTCGTTCGTTACAGTATTACCTGTTGGTTAGTTGGTTGTTCCGTTTTACGTCCTTCGTCCTACCGAGGACACTGAGACAGGCAATGTCACCAACCCGGAAAATTAGTCCCTTTGAAAAAGAGAACTGGATTGAGTCAAATGCACCACGTACGGCGGGCTCATCACTGCAGCCCCTTTACATTTCTCAGACTTGCTTGGGGCTGTTCATGGCTGAGTTCACTATTACACGATTGTACTATCAATTGTGCGTGTACTATCAATTGTACGTGTACCATTCATAGTACACTGATTGCCTAGGATTTTTTCTTTTGTAGTTGTTCCCCAGTCTTCAAAAAATAAAAAGTTAGCTACAGATTATAAAAACTAGAAGAGAGACGTAACAAAAGTCTAATTTAATATAATCATTTCGTGTAATATCTTAATTATTATATGCTGTACAATAATTTGCTGTTTTTTAAATAAGATCCTTATCCACTATTTGGTTCCGTAACAATTCCGTAACCCTTTTTTGTTGGTTTTTACTTCGCTTAGTTGTGTATCGTAACTTAGGGGTATTGTTTTCAACATAATAAAAACTATATTCATTCTTTTAGATAAATATAACCTATAAAGTCCCTATAACTTGCAAAATGCATATTATGGCATGTTATAAAACTGAGATACTAATTAAATAAGGTAACTGTAAACACTTTTTCATGTTACTGTTTAGCAGTTCAAGTGTACTTATAAACACGTGACTGTTTAGGTGCTGGGCATAGGATAAGAATAATGTAAGCGCTTAAAAGAATGTATGAAGAGTATTTTAAATATTCACTGTATGGTATGACTTTTTGATGAAACAAGAATCTATATCTTTATTGTGAATAAAAATATCTTAAGAAGCTTTTTGCTCTGTCTGCGCATACGAGTTGGTCTCGCTTAAGTTAGTTCACAGTTTGCATGAGAAGCTGCACGAATGATTAATTTTTAGAAATTAATTTAATCATGGTTGATTATGGCCTACATTATTAAACTATATTACAAACTCTTCTCGGCGTGATACAGAATAGTTTAATGGAGTTGAACAGATTAAGTATTATGTAATAAATACATAATGAAGTTTGGTTACTTACAAAATCTGATTTTGAATTAGTATACCTAAGTATAATAATTATACTAAGTATACACTGTAATGTCTAGTGTTAAATTCAGTAATGTAAATTTCTTTCGGTATTATTAAAGGTTTTCGTCATAAAATATAATTTCTGTTTCGCAAATAAAGTTGTGAACTGTAATTTCAGTTTCCCATTTATCTTCACTCCTATGCAGGTCATAATACAACATTTAAAATACAACTTAAAACAACTGTTTAAAAGTAAATCGTACGTAAAACACAAGTAGCCTATTTAGTTGCGTTTCAATGTCAACGCTATTTTCTGCAGTTATATATACACAGTATATATGTTACGCCCAAACATCGAAATCGCTCAGTGAGCGAAAAAAAACAACCACAACGCGTTGTGGATGCACCTAAGTGACCACACACCGATGTTAGATATTTTTTCGCTTCATGGCCGTTCTCAAACAACCGCAACGCGTTGTGGACGATTCGGATATGACCACAACGCGTTGTGGACGATTTGAAACGACCACACACCGATGTCTTTCATCAAACTCTATTTAAACACGACGTATATTGAAATGATATAAACATGACGTATATTTATCGACGTATTCACCGATTAAAAAGCAAAGTTAAGCAGATATGCTAGAAAAAAGATAGTCCTTTAAAAAATTACACTGGGGAACAAATTTCAACTTTTTGTCTATTGAATTAGATTTGACAGTTAGTTCTAGGTAATTTGGGTGCGCTGAGCACGAATGTTTACTCGGTTTTGCTCTATCAGGTCCTAATTTTGCTCAACACCCCTCCTCTCGTCGTATTCATAAAAAGGTTTTTTTCTCAATACTCGCTGTCTTTTTGCAGTTACACATTATGCAACTAGGTTTTTATCTAGGTATTTGTACCTATTGTTATGGTATTGTTGTATTATGTATATTTTATATGTAACACCCTAAAAATATTTTTAATTTTGTCATTTTTAACCCATTTTAATATTAGTAAATTAAGCTAAAAATATCATAGAATTCTAAAATTTTCTCGAGCGTTCCTGTTCTCTGTAGAGTATTCTAGAGGGACAACTAAAATATATAAAAGCGACTCGTTTCCAGAGTTAATCAGTCAATTCAATCAGTCAGTCAGTCAGTCAGTCAGTTGAGTTAGTTAATTAAGTTTGGGCATTAACATAATTTTGAATTGGCATATGATTTAGTGAGTAATTTGTCATCGTGATTTAATATAGTTGATTTAATTAGACGTAATTTATATTGTACCTACTCATCCGTGTTTCTAGTTTAATTTCATAGATTGTAAGTACCTATTTCATAATAAGTACCTATTTAAACTAATTTTTGTGTTTATATTTCAGATTTTCTTAAATTTATATGAATTAAGGGCTTTAAATACCTTTACAAATTGGCAGAATAATCAAGCAATATGTCATCAAGCACTAGAAAGTTCAAATGCAAAAACAACCCTGATTCCTTCTGTTATATATGTGGAAATTTTACACTTCCACATCAACGAGCAAATATAACTGACTTCGTAAAAAGAGCTTACTTAGCTTATTTTGGCATAAAACTGGGGGACCAAGATAAATCGTGGCTCCACATAAAGCCTGCACTATTTGCATTGAAAGACTGCGACATTGGACGAAGGGTTCGGATTCAAAAATACCTTTTGGAGTTCCGATGGTAAGTTTATGATTTCATAAAACTACGTAATTTAATCACTAGTATACTGTAACTTACCTAAATGTAATTGTAACTTAGGTACATAAACAAAAATTTACAGAAAATGTTTATAAGAATCTCAAATATTGCATAAGGTTGAAACACATAGAAATGTTAAATGTTTGGGTGATAACTTTTGATAAAATTCATAAAAACAAGTCTCTCGTCGCTTTTGTTAACGCTTTACAATTTTTTTCCCATATCAGGTGTGGCGAGAGCCTACTAACCACGAGACCGATTGCTACCTTTGCTTTGTCAAGACTTCGGGCTTCACTAAGAAAAATAACATTGTATCGAGTACCCAAATTTCGACACCGCGATACGACCTGTGCTACATTCAAATGAGATCCCCATTCCAAAATTTAAGGGTCTGCCAACTCAAGAATTAGTTGAAGATGTTCCTGAAAATATTGTTATGCACTTTGAGGAGTCAGACACCGATTTTGACCCCAGCGTATTTGAAAGTCAAAACGATCCGCAAAAGTTTAACCAGGCCGAGTTGAATGATCTTGTAAGGGATCTAAATTTGCCAAAAAAGGCTGCGGAAATTTTAGCTTCAAGACTTAAAGAGAAAAACTTGCTTACTTCAAACACATACATTTCATTTTACAGAAAAAGAGAAGAAGAACTTGTTAAATATTTTAGAACAGAGGATAGTTTAGTATATTGCTGCGACATAGTTGGTTTGTTAAAGAAGATGGGGGTTGAGTCTTACGATGCAAATGATTGGCGCTTGTTTTTAGACAGTTCGAAAAGAAGTCTTAAGTGTGTGTTGTTGCATAATGGCAATCTATACGGCTCGATACCGATTGGGCACTCAACAAAATTAAAAGAAAAGTATGAACATATAGAAAAGGTTTTAAATCTTATCAATATAGGGAGCACGAGTGGATCATATGTGTTGACTTAAAAATGGTTAATTTTCTGCTAGGACAACAAGGAGGGTATACTAAATATCCTGCTTCCTTTGCTTTTGGGACAGCAGAGCCAAGGAAGAACATTATTTCAAACAAATCTGGCCAGCACGAACATCACTTACTGTCGGAGAAAAAAACGTAATTAATCCACCTTTAGTGAGCAGAGATAAAATCATATTTCCTCCTCTGCATATAAACTAGGCCTCATTAAACAATATGTAAAAGCTTTAGATACGAACGGCGAGTGTTTCAACTACATAACTTCAAAATTTCCAAGTTTAAGTTATGAAAAAATCAAGGCGGGAATTTTCGACGGTCCACAAATAAGAACAATGATTAAAGACAGCAATTTTCCTAATGTCATGAATGAACGCGAAAAAAATGGCTGGTTCTCATTCGTGGACTTGATAGAAAACTTTTTAGGCAATTATAGGGCAGATAACTACGAAGAAATCGTAAAAAAACTTTTAAGGGACTACAAAGAGTTAGGTTGCAATATGAGCATAAAAATGCATTTTTTGAATAGCCATCTTGACCAATTTCCAAGTAATTTAGGTGATGTAAGTGACGAACAAGGGGAGAGATTCCCCAAGATATCAAAATTATGGAGGAACGGTACCAAGGCCGCTGGGATTCCACATGATGGCTGATTACTGCTGGTGCTTGAAAAGAGACCTGCCATCAACAAGCAAATACGCTAGAAAGTCTTACAAAAGAAAATTTTTGCCACAGTGAAAGCTTCATATCTGTTTGTTTTTTTATTTTAAGTCATTTCTATCGTTATAATGTAATTTTACTGTAGTTTGAACTGCTTGTATTCATGAAACTTGAAAAAAAAATTTAACACATGACTTAATTTTTTAGTCCTAATTTGAAAAATCTGGAAAATGGCACATAGGCTGTCGACAAGAATTAGGACCTGATAGAGCCAAACCGAGTTGAAATTCGTATTCAGCGCACCCAAATTACCTAGAATCAAGTGTCAGATATCATTCAATAAAATACGTGTTGCCCAGTGTTATTAATCAATAATTTTTCCGTAGGTTTCGATTAATTTTAAGCAACTTTAGAATGAGACGTAAATGTAAAAAATAACCAACTGGTTAGGTCAACTGAGTGCCCGGTTAGGTCAACTGAGTGCCCGGTTAGGTCAACTGAGTGCCCGGTTAGTCAACTGAGTGCCCGTTAGGTTAATTGTACGCCCTTGACGATTGGTTAGGTTAAGTCGTGATATTTTCGTTAGTTTTAACGAAAATATCACGACTTAACCTAACCAATCGTCAAGGGCGTACAGTTGACCTAACCGGGCATTCAATTAACCTAACCGGGCATTCAATAATTTTCAAATCGTCTACAACGCGTTGTGGTTGTTTGAGAACGACCATGAAGCGAAAAAATATCTAACATCGGTGTGTGGTCACTTAGATGCATCCACAACGCGTTGTGGCTGTTTTTTTCGCTCACTGAGCGATTTCGATGTTTGGACGTAACATATATATAAAATTGCCTCCAAAATTTGAAATTAAAACACGACTAATCACACATTTTGTCAACCTTTTAAACAATTAGTATTAAAACATAAGTAGCCTAGAAAGCTACCTCATGTTTGACTCCCCATTCATCATTCATTAACTTTTAAAAACATTATACTGTAAGTATGACTGACAAAGTTAGCTTCATAATCTATAATTTAAATGACAGCAGTCGTCACGTGTTGTAGTTCTCATGCATAATTTCCTGCCTCGATGTTTTGCGAGAGTGCTGCAGCTCCCTAATTCATTCTTAAAGAGAACATCACGACATTGTTCCGTCCATTGGGACAAACTGACAACAAATCTGACGAAGTGAATCTCACAAATCCAAAATGCAAAACATTTCGAAGATTTTGTCATAGAGGATTTCTTCTCTGATTTCAGAATGAATAATAAAATGTTCTTTTGTTTATCAATAACTTGGATTTGGGCATGTGAAATTCCATTCTGCAAATTTTTCTCTTTTTTACATATCCTCAATAATGCATAATCAAAGAGAACGAAATCACAAAAGAGAAAATATAAGCCATCTTCTATATTCTTTATTCTGGGCAATGATAAAAGTATTATTAACGCGCATTGGATGAAATTTATAATGAAATTGACGTATATTACATAGAAGTGTTAATAAATTATTTATTATTATTATTATTACAGAAGCCTAATATTTTCCCTTGTCATTCTCTTGAGTTTATGACGACCAGAGATTACTTTAATCTGTACATTTTTTCATGGTGTCACGAATATTTCAACACTTATTATATATTAGTCTTCCTTTACAACTGGTTTTCCTTAAAGATTTTCATTCCTCTGATATTCAACGTGTAAGTATGTATATATTTTCTAAGTAATTACAGCATTTGCAATACTCTTTATTGAAGGTTACCTATACTTCACATGAAACAGTAAAAGTAGTCTGTTATATACAAATGTAACTACCGTCGGGAGCTGAGTGGGTAACACTGTAAACAAAGTAAAGATACTAAAGTCGGGGGTTCGACTCTCGATGGAGCTGAGTAATATTAATCCAGGAGTTAGCGCAATGGGCCACATCAATCTGGCCTGAACGCCTTGCCAATTTCTGGCTCTCTTATCTGATCATTATTTATGAATGTACTGTATTGAATTATGGAATACAGTTTACCTCCTGATTTTATCAATAGAATAATTAATTGAAAATCCTTTGAGTCTTCAGAAACAACCTTTAAATGTACTCAATTCATGAACACAAATGTCCCAGATAATAATAATAATAATAATAATAATCTAATTTTGGCAAGGAGCCTGAAAGGAAATTTCGCTTTTCATGATATTTCTTAATTATATTTAATGATAACACTGGGCAACACGTATTTTATTGAATGATATCTGACACTTGATTCTAGGTAATTTGGGTGCGCTGAATACGAATTTAAACTCGGTTTGGCTCTATCAGGTCCTGATTCTTGTCGACAGCCTATGTGCCATTTTCCAGATTTTTCAAATTAGGACTAAAAAATTAAGTCGTGTTAAATTTTTTTTTCAAGTTTCATGAATACAAGCAGTTCAAACTACAGTAAAATTACATTATAACGATAGAAATGACTTAAAATAAAAAAAAACAAACAGATATGAAGCTTTCACTGTGGCAAAAATTTTCTTTTGTAAGACTTTCTAGCGTATTTGCTTGTTGATGGCAGGTCTCTTTTCAAGCACCAGCAGTAATCAGCCATGTGGGAATCCCAGCGGCCTTGGTACCGTTCCTCCATAATTTTGATATCTTGGTGGAATCTCTCCCCTTGTTCGTCACTTACATCACCTAAATTACTTGGAAATTGGTCAAGATGGCTATTCAAAAAATGCATTTTTATGCTCATATTGCAACCTAACTCTTTGTAGTCCCTTAAAAGTTTTTTTACGATTTCTTCGTAGTTATCTGCCCTATAATTGCCTAAAAAGTTTTCTATCAAGTCCACGAATGAGAACCAGCCATTTTTTTCGCGTTCATTCATGACATTAGGAAAATTGCTGTCTTTAATCATTGTTCTTATTTGTGGACCGTCGAAAATTCCCGCCTTGATTTTTTCATAACTTAAACTTGGAAATTTTGAAGTTATGTATTTGAAACACTCGCCGTTCATATCTAAAGCTTTTACATATTGTTTAACTCTTCTCTGCAATGTTGCCTCAGTCTCTCTTTACTATCGCTTTTATAACGGACACTGCTCTTCTGAACTCTCGAACTGCATGCCTCCTCCTTTAAGGAAAGCACGTAGCACCAGACTTTCGACATTTTCTCATTCCTTTTCTGTCTTTAATGAGGCCTAGTTTTATATGCAGAGGAGGAAATATGATTTTATCTCTGCTCACTAAAGGTGGATTAATTACGTTTTTTTCTCCGACAGTAAGTGATGTTCGTGCTGGCCAGATTTGTTTGAAATAATGTTCTTCCTTGGCTCTGCTGTCCCATAAGCAAAGGAAGCAGGGATATTTAGTATACCCTCCTTGTTGTCCTAGCAGAAAATTAACCCTTTTTATGTCAACACATATGATCCACTCGTGCTCCCTATATTTGATAAGATTTAAAACCTTTTCTATATGTTCATACTTTTCTTTTAATTTTGTTGAGTGCCCAATCGGTATCGAGCCGTATAGATTGCCATTATGCAACAACACACACTTAAGACTTCTTTTCGAACTGTCTAAAAACAAGCGCCAATCATTTGCATCGTAAGACTCAACCCCCATCTTCTTTAACAAACCAACTATGTCGCAGCAATATACTAAACTATCCTCTGTTCTAAAATATTTAACAAGTTCTTCTTCTCTTTTTCTGTAAAATGAAATGTATGTGTTTGAAGTAAGCAAGTTTTTCTCTTTAAGTCTTGAAGCTAAAATTTCCGCAGCCTTTTTTGGCAAATTTAGATCCCTTACAAGATCATTCAACTCGGCCTGGTTAAACTTTTGCGGATCGTTTTGACTTTCAAATACGCTGGGGTCAAAATCGGTGTCTGACTCCTCAAAGTGCATAACAATATTTTCAGGAACATCTTCAACTAATTTTTGAGTTGGCAGACCCTTAAATTTTGGAATGGGGATCTCATTTGAATGTAGCACAGGTCGTATCGCGGTGTCGAAATTTGGGTATTCGATACAATGTTTATTTTTCTTAGTGAAGCCCGAAGTCTTGACAAAGCAAAGGTAGCAATCGGTTTCGTGGTTAGTAGGCTCTCGCCACACCTGATATGGAAAAAAAATTGTAAAGCGTTAACAAAAGCGACGAGAGACTTGTTTTTATGAATTTTATCAAAAGTTATCACCCAAACATTTAACATTTCTATGTGTTTCAACCTTATGCAATATTTGAGATTCTTATAAACATTTTCTGTAAATTTTTTTTATGTACCTAAGTTACAATTACATTTAGGTAAGTTACAGTATACTAGTGATTAAATTACGTAGTTTTATGAAATCATAAACTTACCATCGGAACTCCAAAAGGTATTTTTGAATCCGAACCCTTCGTCCAATGTCGCAGTCTTTCAATGCATATAGTGCAGGCTTTATGTGGAGCCCACGATTTATCTTGGTCCCCCAGTTTTATGCCAAAATAAGCTAAGTAAGCTCTTTTTACGAAGTCAGTTATATTTGCTCGTTGATGTGGAAGTGTAAAATTTCCACATATATAACAGAAGGAATCAGGGTTGTTTTTGCATTTGAACTTTCTAGTGCTTGATGACATATTGCTTGATTGTTCTGCCAATTTGTAAAGGTATTTAAAGCCCTTAATTCATATAAATTTAAGAAAATCTGAAATATAAACACAAAAATTAGTTTAAATAGGTACTTATTATGAAATAGGTACTTACAATCTATGAAATTAAACTAGAAACACGGATGAGTAGGTACAATATAAATTACGTCTAATTAAATCAACTATATTAAATCACGATGACAAAATTACTCACTAAATCATATGCCAATTCAAAATTATGTTAATGCCCAAACTTAATTAACTAACTTAATTAACTAACTCGACTGACTGACTGACTGACTGACTGACTGACTGACTGACTGACTTGACTGATTAACTCTGGAAACGAGTCGCTTTTATATATTTTAGTTGTCCCTCTAGAATACTCTACAGAGAACAGGAACGCTCGAGAAAATTTTAGAATTCTATGATATTTTTAGCTTAATTTACTAATATTAAAATGGGTTAAAAATGACAAAATTAAAAATATTTTTAGGGTGTTACATATAAAAATATACATAATACAATAATACCATAACAATAGGTACAAATACCTAGATAAAAACCTAGTTGCATATGTGTAACTGCAAAAAGACAGCGAGTATTGAGAAAAAAACCTTTTATGAATACGACGAAAGAGGAGGGGTGTTGAGCAAAATCAGGACCTGATAGAGCAAAACCGAGTAAACATTCGTGCTCAGCGCACCCAAATTACCTAGAACTAACTGTCAAATCTAATTCAATAGACAAAAAGTTGAAATTTGTTCCCCAGTGTAATAATGTGTGAATATTATTTTGTAATTATTTTTATTATTAATTTATCTCGGCTAAATATAGTGTAAAATGTATCCTTAACTATTAAAAAAAAATACTTGCATTTTCTTCCATTTCCTTTCAACCTTTATAAAAAATATGAAAACAGTCTTACACAATCTTCCAACTATTTTTAACAGAAAAGGGGGGTAGGGGTAATGGGGGATGGGGTGGGGAGGAGGATAATGTGGGTGGGGGTAATGTGGGAGGGGGTTATGCAACAAGGGGGCTGGGGATTAGCCCCAAAGTTGCATGAAGGGGGTGAGGGAGTTTTGGGGGGAGAGGAAGAGTGACCTCCCCCCAAAGGGGTAACGGGGTTTTGGGGGGAGAGGGAGAATGACCTCCCCCCAAAGGGGTAACAACCTTTTGAGCTTCGCATTCTGAGTCAGTGGGTTAAAAATTTGTGAAGCTATATTTAAAATGTAAAATAAATTTTTGTCTTCATCTCAGTACTCTGCGAAGGTGCCCTCGCCGTAGGCGAGTTTGCAAAGCACAAGCCCCACCCGTAGGGCATTGAGCCAAATTATTATTATTGTTCTTTTTTGATTTTGTTTCATGGGTTACAAACCAAGTAAAAATATTTTAATAAAGAAAGGGTTTGTAATTAATGAAGTATCTATAATGAAGTCTATTATTATTAATCAACATTCTCGTCAACGTCGTCGTCTGTGTAAAACCTTTTAGTTAAGAAAATATGATACTATTCAGTAAATTTGGAAAATACCGTCGTAATTAAAGCACAGTTTTAATGTTTTTCCTATGTGTAGTCAGTATGCATTTTTTGTAGCTTTTTTATTTTTTAATTCAAGAAAATGATACATATATACTGTATATACAGGGTGTCCCGTAAGTCTGGACCCATAAGGATTTATAATATATTTTTTTATTATGTTAATTATTATTTTATTATTTTTTTTTTATTATTTTTTATTATGATTTTTATTTGTGGGGCCACTTGAAAGCCAAAGTGTACGAGGTCAAACTTCAGAACATTTTCCACCTTAAAGCACGCATTGTGGAGGCGTGTCAAGAAATTTCTGCGACTGATTCAGAAAGTGCTGTCGCAGTGGAGATTGCGTCTTCAACTATGTGTGCGACACAACGGCGGACACTTTGAACAGATTATGTAATAAATTTTTGGACTATTTTGTAATTTTATTATTTTTCCCTATGGGTCCAGACTTACGGGACACCCGTAGCATAATGGTAGAGCGTCCAACCGGCAATTGGAAGGCCCTGGGTTCGATTCCCGGGCGGTTCGCCTCATTTTTCATATATATATATATATTTTTTTTTTAGCTAACATTTTTGGAATTACCAGTGGGCATGTATATGCATCATTATTACGAAGGTTAGGTTAGGTTTTGTGTGTATCACCAATTTGACATATTGCCTGCCCCAAACCCACAGAAAAAAAAAGAGCCAAAATCTAGGTTCAGGGTTTTCGAGATGCCTGGACACTACATTTCAAAGTTTGGAGGTCCTAAACACGGGGAAAGATGGATTGAGGAAGATCGTTCCACAGTTTACCGGTTGAGTAGGTGAAAGATTGAAAATAACGATTAACCCTTGCGTTAGAGAGTTGGACAGGAAAGGAATGGGAATGTTCTCGAAAGTCTGGTGCTGCATGCTCTCCTTAAAGGAGGATGCATGTAGTTAGAGAGTTCAGAAGAAAAGTGTTTGTTATAATAGCGATAGTAAAGAGAGTGAGGCAACACTGTGGCGAAGAGAGAGGGATTAAAGACAGTCGGTAAGAGGTGGGGAATTGATGAGACAAAAAGACTTTGATTCCACCCGTTCAAGTACGGCTGTGTGGGTTGAGCCACCCCACAGATGAGAAGCATACTCCATACAGGGGCGAAGAAGACCCCTGTACAGAGACAGCAACTGAGTGGGGGTGAAGACACTGCGGAAGCGGTACAGCACACCTAACTTCTTGGAAGCTGTTTTGGAGAGAGAGAGTATGTGTGATCTTTCCAGGAAAGATCATGAGAAAAGGAAACGCCAAGATTGTTCAGAGAAGATGAAGGATTAAGTTGCGTTGTTGTTGAAAGTAAGGGGATAGTCGTGTGGAAGATTATGACGAGTAGACAGATGAAGGAACCGAGCTTTTGAGGCATTGAAAGCCACAAAGTTTTCTTTGCCCCAATCGGAGATAACAGAAAGATTAGAGGTCAGGTGCTCCATAGCTGCCCAACGCGAATCATGGAGTGACTGTTGAGAAGGAAGCTTTCCAAAGCAGATGGAGAAATAAAGCGTGGAATTATCGGCATAGTAGTGGATACGACAGGAAGTACGCCTTAATAGGTCATTAATAAATAAGAGGAAAAGATTACCGAATATTTGTAAATCTTCATCTTTGTAGTAAGTACACGAGCTTTTTCCCACAATCGAAGAAGGCTTTTTTTTTTTTTTTTTTGCGCGCGGTTTTAGCAAATCTGATGCGAACAATGATTTTGTAAGTTTAGGGATCACAATTATCCATTGTTTTCTGGAATTCTTATTACTGTACTGTAACTATTTTATGTGTTTCAAATCTTTCTCATTCTCATTTACTGCTTTCCCACTTTGGTACAGGTTTGGTTAGGTTAGGCTAATGCTATGCTAAATTAAGTTAGGATAAGAATAAATAAAATAAAATCCCAGTACTTTCTTCCAGATTTTTTTAAGAATTATATTACAAATTACCAAATTATGATATTTATTATTTTCTATGGATATTATAATTTATGCATTCTGAACCAAAAAAAAAAAGAACGCCAAATGTCTAGTAAAAATATCTTAAAATAATATATTTTTTGTTATTGCAAACTTCTTTTTGGTCTCTTTCGAAAACGCTCTTCTCTTTTATTTTATGTCAAACGTAAACTTGATTGAGGTGGTAGTTTATTAGTATAAACCAAACCCCAACGAACCTAAAATAGAGGGTAATTTTTATTTTTATTCGAGAATCCTTAATAATAGCTTTCATGGTTCTCGAATAAAAAATCATCCTATACACACACACACACACACACACACATATATATACAAGACTAAGGGGTCATTGAAACGGCCTGGAATACTATGTTTGCATTTCAGCCGTTTCATATGCAAATTATAAACCATTATGTTTTTATTCTTTCAAAGTATACATGTTTTGGATGTGAGCACAAGTATTTTAACTTTGTAACTAATTAGGGATTGAAATTCGTCCAACTATTGAATGAGTAATTAATATAGGCTCAAAATTTCCTTCCTAACTGAAAGGCTTAATTATTGTTTACAGTTTGAGTAAGTAAGAGTGATTGAGGTTAATCCCTCCGAAGTCGCAGCATCGAGGCCATTGAAATGAAATCTAATATGTATAATTAATCAATTATTAATAAGGCTAAAAAATGGGTAACAAGTCTATGAGGCGAATGACAGGTGGTAAAACGAAGAACGAATAATGAAATTGAAGCGAACGATGAAATGAAAATGAACGCGACAAATGAAGATTAAAATAAGTGGAAAAGTTTAAATTAAAAAAAAAAAAAATTCACCTACCTGGGTAGTACGTCCCGACCTCAATCACCTAAGAGAGAAGGTATGCACCATCTTTCCCGCGATGCTCCGGAAGATGAAAGTCCCCAAGACTGGGACACTCGACTAGAAAGTGTCGCACAATTATAGGGACAATATAGTCTTCACAATAGGCCGCGGGTTTCTCTCCATTAGATACTTGTGGGTTGGCCGGGTGTGGCCAAATCAAATGCAATCTTCAACATATGCATAGAGATAACTTCAGGGACAGATCGTAACCGCGCGCTCACGCACCTTAAGACAAAAATTCAACCAGTCGCAACCCTCTTCATTCAGCCAGCCACAGTTCCGCTTATTGAGCCAGCTGCAGCCCCGCTGTCACTGAGGCAGCTGCAGCCCCGCTGTCACTGAGCCAGCTGCAGCCCCGCTGTCACTGAGCCAGCTGCAGCCCCGCTGTCACTGAGCCAGCTGCAGCCCCGCTGTCACTGAGCCAGCTGCAGCCCCGCTGTCACTGAGCCAGCTGCAGCCCCGCTGTCACTGAGCCAGCTGCAGCCCCGCTGTCACTGAGCCAGCTGCAGCCCCGCTGTCACTGAGCCAGCTGCAGCCCCGCTGTCACTGAGCCAGCTGTACCCCTGCTGTCTAGATTTGTTTTTGAAGCTTTTAACTGAATTTTTGTGTTAAATATATTTATGGATTGTTTATTCACATTTCGTGCAATTATATATATGTTACGCGTAACATATATATAACTGCAAGATATTGTCTAATATGTAAAATATTGCCTAATATCAACAGATGCAATATCTTGCATAATGTCAACATTAGTCAACTATCCACATTACGCGTAACCTATATAACATTTTCCACTGCACTGGGTTTTAATATTTTGAAATAGCTTTATATTTTCTACAATAAGTTTTTTTTGTACTTGTTAAAATGCCGTTTACGAAGCATCCGTGCAGCTTCAAATTTACTTTGGATATTTACGTCGATAATCATTTAAGTGGAAATAGTGTTTACAAATTTTGAAATTTAAAGTTATATATTGATGATAAGTTTGAGGAGTTAAAAATGTCTTATTCAAGAATCTGATGAAAGAAATTAATTCCATATTTGAAGTTAATATGATTAGAAAGGTTAATGCAGACGGGCAAAATTTTTTAATGTAATTAACGAAAGGTTTTACATATTGAGAATAGTTTAAATGGAAGTGAACTTAATAATATTTTGAATCCTTTGGATAATTAAACGATAATGTCAAATGAGTTCAGGATAACGTACAAAAATTGACGTGACGGGAGCTGAACTTTTACCGGATCACCTGAAGATCAAGGTCCCCAGCCTTCTTTAGTTAGCCTTATAAGGCTAACTAACGAAAATATCACGACTTAACCTAACCAATCGTCAAGGGCGTACAGTTGACCTAACGCAGGGGTTCCCAAATTGTGTTCCGCGGAACACTTGTATACCGTGAGAAGTGTTTTAGTGTTCCGCGAGTTATTTTTGATAATTTAAACAAATTTTTAAATTATATTTATTGAAAATATTTGTATTTTTAATAAAGTTTATTAAAAATACAAATATTTTCAATAAATAAATTTAAAAATTTGTTTAAATTATCAAAAATAACTCGCGGAACACTAAAACACTTCTCACGGTATACAAGTATTCCGCGGAACACAGTTTTGGAACCCCTGACCTAACGATTGGTTTTAAGTCGTGATATTTTCGTTAGTTAGCTTTATAAGGCTAACTAACGAAGGCTGGGGGCCCTGATCTTCAGGTGATCCCTTTTACCGGAGAAATTCAACAGAATAGAAATAACTCGACTGATGATAATTTTACCTTGGTTAGAAACGGTGCAAAGACTATGGCGTCGTTGAGTTTTCAGTTAATTACGTACGGTAATGAAACAGTAACTTCAGTTGGACTGTCAAAATCCATTTAATCTATTCGAAATAATAGATAACGAAAATGAAACGGTTTTCATAGGATTATCCATTTTCGACAAATAGATAATAGATTTTGATTGAGGATTAGAGTAAAATGAAAGAGAATATGGGTATCAGGAAGTAAAATAGAAATAATCGAACAGGAAGTAAAGAATTTGAAGGTAGATACTGCAAATCGGCTTTTAATTTGTACAATTTTAGTAGCAGTACAGAAATTGGTACTTACGTATTATTAGCACTACCAAACGTCATTTTCGTTTAAACTAACGAAAATATCACAACTTAACCTAATTAATCATCAAGGGCGTTCAGTTGACCTAACTGGGCATTCAGTTGACCTAACCGGGCATTCAATTAACCTAACAGGTTACTATTGGTTATTTCACCTAAATATCTTCTGATCTTTTCGTATTAGGCACTCTCTGTTACATTTCGGGCAAGTTAAGGATGAGAGAATAACGCCGTAATTGATAAAAACATCCAGTGCTTTGTCTTCATCTAGTATTATTGGGACTACCTACGAACAACACATTTTCCGTGTTATGCGATTTTATTCATTGTGGATAATATATTATGATATAATATAATATATGATATGATACACATAAGATAAGTATGATAAACACTCAATAATCAATTTCAAGTGGCCAATATTCCTTAATTGTTTCCAGTATGGCATTGAAAGGGTCCCGTCCTCCGAGATTTTGACGCCAAATAAACTCAACTAGATAGGACTCCAAGTGAGGGCGGGCAGTCCCACGGTGCTTCTTATTCCTCCATTTCGCTGACCCCCAAATCCTCTCAATGCGTTCTGTGTGCGCTCCGTGTCGGAGTCAATGAAGTTGTACTTATGATTGACCTTGAAATACCCGGTTAGGTCAACTGAATGCCCGGTTAGGTCAACTGAATGCCCGGTTAGGTCAACTGAATGCCCGGTTAGGTCAACTGAATGCCCGGTTAGGTCAACTGTACGCCCTTGATGATTGATTAGGTTAAGTTGTGATATTTTCGTTAGTTTAAACGAAAATGACGAGAGGAAAAATACATAATAAACAGTTTGGTGGTCCCGATAATACGCAGGTAGTCCCAATAATACGTAAGTACCCAGAAATTTTGTTAGCTAAATACTGAAATTTGATTAATTCAAGTTTTGAAAGCTAAGCCGAGTAACGTCTTAATTTCTTTGATTTTATCGAAAAAATTTTGAAAGTAATAAATTAAGTAAAATAATATACTCCAATACAAAATTAAAAGTGATTTTACCCCTTTCACTGTGGGCATAGCTTTGAAGCGAATTATACGAATTCGAAGTATTGAATTCAAAGTATTGAGTTCAAATTATAATACATATATATCCCATTTTGGTGCTCTTCCAATATGTGCTCTACCGCGAAACTGTGATCTACCATATTCCAATACGTGCTCTACCGTGAAACTAGCCTTATAAGGCTAACTAACGAAAATATCATGACTTAACCTAACCAATCGTTAGGTCAACTATACGCCCTTGACGATTGGTTAGGTTAAGTCGTGATATTTTCGTTAGTTAGCTTTATAAGGCTAACTAACGAAGGCTGGGGGCCCTGATCTTCAGGTGATCCCTTTTACCGGAGAAATTCAACAGAATAGAAATAACTCGACTGATGATAATTTTACCTTGGTTAGAAACGGTGCAAAGACTATGGCGTCGTTGAGTTTTCAGTTAATTACGTACGGTAATGAAACAGTAACTTCAGTTGGACTGTCAAAATCCATTTAATCTATTCGAAATAATAGATAACGAAAATGAAACGGTTTTCATAGGATTATCCATTTTCGACAAATAGATAATAGATTTTGATTGAGGATTAGAGTAAAACGAAAGAGAATATGGGTATCAGGAAGTAAAATAGAAATAATCGAACAGGAAGTAAAGAATTTGAAGGTAGATACTGCAAATCGGCTTTTAATTTGTACAATTTTAGAGCAGTACAGAAATTGGTACTTACGTATTATTAGCACTACCAAACGTCATTTTCGTTTAAACTAACGAAAATATCACAACTTAACCTAATTAATCATCAAGGGCGTTCAGTTGACCTAACTGGCATTCAGTTGACCTAACCGGGCATTCAATTAACCTAACAGGTTACTATTGGTTATTTCACCTAAATATCTTCTGATCTTTTCGTATTAGGCACTCTCTGTTACATTTCGGGCAAGTTAAGGATGAGAGAATAACGCCGTAATTGATAAAACATCCAGTGCTTTGTCTTCATCTAGTATTATTGGGACTACCTACGAACAACACATTTTCCGTGTTATGCGATTTTATTCATTGTGGATAATATATTATGATATAATATAATATATGATATGATACACATAAGATAAGTATGATAAACACTCAATAATCAATTTCAAGTGGCCAATATTCCTTAATTGTTTCCAGTATGGCATTGAAAGGGTCCCGTCCTCCGAGATTTTGACGCCAAATAAACTCCACTAGAGAGGACTCCAAGTGAGGGCGGGCAGTCCCACGGTGCTTCTTATTCCTCCATTTCGCTGACCCCCAAATCCTCTCAATGCGTTCTGTGTGCGCTCCGTGTCGGAGTCAATGAAGTTGTACTTATGATTGACCTTGAAATACCCGGTTAGGTCAACTGAATGCCCGGTTAGGTCAACTGAATGCCCGGTTAGGTCAACTGTACGCCCTTGATGATTGATTAGGTTAAGTTGTGATATTTTCGTTAGTTTAAACGAAAATGACGAGAGGAAAAAATACATAATAAACAGTTTGGTGGTCCCGATAATACGCAGGTAGTCCCAATAAATACGTAAGTACCCAGAAATTTTGTTAGCTAAATACTGGAAATTTGATTAATTCAAGTTTTGAAAGCTAAGCCGAGTAACGTCTTAATTTCTTTGATTTTATCGAAAAAATTTTGAAAGTAATAAATTAAGTAAAATAATATACTCCAATACAAAATTAAAAGTGATTTTACCCCTTTCACTGTGGGCATAGCTTTGAAGCGAATTATACGAATTCGAAGTATTGAATTCAAAGTATTGAGTTCAAATTATAATACATATATATCCCATTTTGGTGCTCTTCCAATATGTTGCTCTACCGCGAAACTGTGATCTACCATATTCCAATACGTGCTCTACCGTGAAACTAGCCTTATAAGGCTAACTAACGAAAATATCATGACTTAACCTAACCAATCGTTAGGTCAACTATACCCCTTTACGATTGGTTAGGTTAAGTCGTGATATTTTCGTTAGTTAGCCTGGATATGGAATATTAGTTGGAATATGGTAGATCACAGTTTCGGCGGTAGAGCACATATTGGAAGAGCACTCCTATTTTTCAACCCCAGAGGGTGGGAAAACAGGGATATACACCTTGTTTATAAAATACACTCGGAGTTCAGAAAAGATTAGGAGTTGGTTTATTTACCACACCCAGATCTGAGCGCAAATTCGACGTGTAGTTTATATGCCACACCCGCAGCAAAGGATTAAAGGGGGTAAATTCGTAAACTTTTGGTCAAATTTTGATTTGATGGATTTGTTCATTCAGATGGCGTTCATTTGAATGAAATAGGTAATGTGCTACTCGGGAGGTTGATTGACGAAAAATATGTGCAGGAAATAGAATTTTAAGAATAATTTCATAAATTTAGACACGTGTTGTGTACCTACAGG